>WEDG01008372.1:0-19524 GCA_017591395.1 Schistocephalus solidus
ACCTGCTTATGCCTGTGGTGTTCGTCCTCTTTTACAGGCATGAACCTTTAGAGTCAAATTTTTCACCCGATACAGACTCATTATTAGTCAGGTGAATCTGTTATACTAAGAAGTTTTTTCAAGCATGTATAAAGGTCCTTAGGAAAATCGGGCAAATGATTTCTGCAACAAATGTTTTTTCCAAAAGTTTAACTAAGTTTGAACAAATTAAAGCCCCCTTCTAGCAAAAATGAGAACGAAAATTTCACCTCATCACAAGCTCTTTATCGTTTAACCGAAGTGTTGCTTGGTTGCATCTAGAAGTCACAGTAGTACTATGCATATGTGACCAGTTGTTAAGGCTAAGCATTTTGATCTCTCTGCTTTACAAAATTGTAATGATTTTATGTTAAAGTTTGGATCAGTTCTTTTTTTACTGTAGAAGTATTCGACGGTGACATCTCTGCTATTCCCTCTGAGGAGTGTCAGCGTCTGAACTCCATTTTTATGGTAGGAGTTTTTTTTCACTGCCTATTTTTTCTAGTTCACCATTAATTTTAAAACATCACTAACTGTTGACATAGCAGGACAAGTTGTGTATTTGTACATTTTATCTGCACACATTGTCATATCTTTATTTCGTTAGTAATGTTTGCTTAGACAGTGCCTTGCCGGTGCTTACCAAATATAAATTCTAAAAATTCTAATAAAACTCTCTCGTTCATTTGATTGCCAGTGAAACATTACACCAACAGAAAATAAATTTAAATTTTCTTTTTTTAAAAAATGTTTGCCGAGACAGATGACCTTTTGACGTTGTCGTATACTTCCTACACTCGCGCGGCTTCAAATAAAAAATATTGGAAGCCAAACGTCTCTCCTCGCATAGCAAAAATCCACCAATAATAGTCACCCTTTATTCACTGACCGAGGTGGACTCCATCTTTGCCCAACGAGGTCACATTTCTCGTTATCTAGAAGTTGCAAAAGGTTTCCGTTGTTGAGGTCTTACACCAATGTAATGATGTGGCCCTCTGGGCCTTAAATATACAATTTATTATTATTTACTATTTATGTAGTTAAAGAATGTGTCTCTACTCTCGCATAAGTCTTCGGCCTCTCAGTCTATGATGCATAAGTCTGGTCATGGCTATGCAAACCACATCGAGATGGTACAGCAATCTACCCTGGTGCCTGGTTCAAAAACCATCTTTACTTCACCCTACACGTTTCTTCCAACGAATATATTAACGCCTTCATACTTGCAAATTGGAGTTTCAAACTCAGTAGCTAGCAACCATGTCGCAAACCCGCTTTTAATGTCAGTGACTCCATCCAAACTGTCAAGACCGACAGCTTCTTTATTTAAAAATAGTTTTCCTTGTATTCGTTCATTCTTTTAAGAGGTCAAGAGGCTGTCTGACGACTAGCTGGTGAGGTCAACTTTGCCGATAATTCTTCGTCAAATGTTACGAAGCTCTTTTCGCGCACACTAAACGCGCAGATAAAAACGCAGCACCCGTACTTCGAGACGCCTTAGGAAACCCTATAGCTGACGCTAAGTTGACGGTTGATAGCAGCAATGCTTCCTTGTCTATAACGTTTAGTGAACATACTGTCGCTCCCTTTCCTTACATCCGGGTTTGGACCGGTAACGTACTCGATACCATAATTTCTGCCCTCTGGGACGTGACCGTAGCCATTCGGCGTTTTCGTCAACCTTACAGTCCTTGACCAGATGGCGTCCCGGTCAGCGTTCTAAAGGCAGATGCAAACGATATATTTCCAGCCCATCTGTATAAGATATTTAATCTTGTTCTTGAAAGTGAAACCTTCCCAATTTTATGGAAGGAATCGCACAAACCGTCTATACCATAACACGGCCGACCTACGTGATTTGATGACTTTAGGCCAATAAATACACTGCCAGCAGTCTCGAAGATCTTGGAGACCTTGATCAAAGACAAGATGATGCGTCAAATAACAAAGAATAACCTACTTAATGCGCGTCAGCATGGGTTTCTCGAAAGAATTTCTTATAACACCTGTCAGCTCTCTTTCTTTGATCATGTGCTTCAATCTAGAGACAGCGGTTTTGCAATTTACACCGTTTATTTCGATTTCACGAAGGCGTTTAATAGTGTTGAGCATGATCGCCTTCGGCTGAAAAATGCCTCCTTTGGCATAGTTAACAAGCTTCTGCACTTAATATCCTCCAAGTTGAATGCTCACGCACAACGAGTTAAAATTTCTTATGTCATCTCCAACCCCACGTATATGAGGAGAGGATTATTCAGAGTAACGTGTTCAGCCCGCTTCTATTTTATTTATTTATTTTTTTATTAATTGCCAGTTTACAGGCAAGGTCAAAAGGGATATATACAGTAGGGGGTCAAGCTGACAGTGAAAAAAACTCCTGATCGTTATTTAAAGTATTTTCAGGAGAAAAAACTGCAGCTTGTTGAACAGATTAAAGTTTAGGACAGGGAAGTGTTGACACAGGTGCACGGTGTAGTACTTCTCCTTTCGGTGTTGTGGATCTGGTCTTCTGTACTAGCAGCAAGTATGCCGGCGAGCGGCTGCTAGCTGTAGACTGAGGAATAACCCGATTACGGACTGCAGAGCCAGCAATATTGCCTTCAGCATGAAGTCCGGCATAGGATTCAGAGTTCGTGGACGCCATCAGAACGGAAGAGAGCTTCCAGAGAATCAGCACCCAAAATTCGTGGAAGGTGTCCTGAATGTAGAAAACTAGTGACAGCTCTCGTAAACAAAGGATAGTTTTGCTGAATTTTAATACTTCTGGGTAGTTTATTCCAGATTGCTATAGCGTTTACCGAAAAAAACTGACGGTATTTAACGGTGCGTGCCAAAGGAAGAAATAAGAATACATCTCTATGATTGGTGCGCCGACAGTGGTCGAGCTGCCTTAGGGATGTAAGGGGGTTAAAGGTAAAACCGTTTAAAAGCTTGAACAGTAAAAATAGTCCCTTCTGTAATCTACGAAGCCACAACGGGTCGAGGCTTGTAAGCTCACAGCGTTGTTGGTAGGACAGGTTTCTGTGCTCTGAAGTAATAACTCTTTTAGTAAAGAAGTGCTGGACTGATTCTATCTTCCTCCGTTCACTCGCGTGCAGAAGGCTAAATAGAAACGAGCAGTATTCCAGACAAGGTCTGACATACATTTTATAAAGGCTGGTCCTAATATTGAGGGTTTTAAAATTTCTGAGAATAAACCCAGTGGTTTGGCGTGCTTTAGAGACAATCAGGGCGCAGTGCTCTGACAGATTAAGACTACTAGAATATGATATGCCCAGATCCGTTATAAACCCGGGCACATTTAAATCATGACCATCTATGCTTAGATGAGGCTGATGGTTGTCACAACTAACCATAACGGAGCATTTGTGCCAAGAGAGCGAAAGGCGCCATGTGCGACACCACTGAGCGAAGGCTTGAAGATCCTTTTTTAAGAGCTCAAGCACAATGTGGCGATCGACCGGTTTTTAACGATAGACAACTTTTAAATCATCAGCGTACATAAAGGGCCTACCATACTGAAAACAATCAGGAACATCGTTCACAAAAGGCAAAAATAGAAGCGGGCCGAGTACACTACCTTGAATAACGCCACTCCTCACGTGCGTGGGGTTGGAGATAACATCGGAAATTTTTACCCGTTGTGCGCGATCATTCAAATAGGAGGATATTAAGTTCAGAAGCTTGTTACCTATGGCGAAGGAGGTAAGTTTCAGCAGGAGGAGATCGTGGTCAACACGATCAAAAGCCTTCATGAAGTCGAAATAAACGGTGTAAATTGCAAAACCACTATCTCCAGATTGTAGCACATGATCAAAGTAAGAGAGCTGGCAGGTGTCACAAGATCTTTTTTCGAGAAACCCATGCTAAGCCGCATTAAGTAGGTTATTCTCTGTTAGGTGACGCATCAACTTGTCTTGAATCAAGGTCTCTAATATCTTCGAGGCTGCTAGCAGTGTATTTATTGGCCTAAAGTCATCAAATGACGTAGTTCGGCCGTGTTTGGGTATAGGCAAAATGTGCGATTCCTTCCATAAAATAGGGAAGGTTTCACTTTCAAGAGCAAGATTGAATATCTTATACAGAAGTGACAGAAATATATCATTTGCATCCGCCTTTAGAACGCTGACCGGGACGCCATCTGGTCCAGGACTGTAAGATTGGCGAGAACGCCGAATGGCTACGGTTACGTCCCAGAGGGTAAAAGTTATGTTTTTCGAGGACGTTACCGGTCCAAACCCGGAGGTTTGGAAAGGGGCGACCAAATGTTCACTGAAAGTTCTAGACAAGAAAGCATTGAAGCTATCAGCCGTCAACTTAGCGTCAGCTATAGGGTTTCAAAAGCGTCTCGAAGTACAGGGTACTGAGTTTCTTTCTCTGCGCTTTTTACTGTCCGCGAAAAGAGTTTTGCAACATTGTACGAAGGGTTTTTCGGCAAAGTTAACCTCTTCAGCTAGTCGCTTTTTCGTCGGAGAGCCTCTTAGCCTGTTCAAAGATTTGCTGGATCAATGGCAGGACGGAAGTGTCATTTAGTCGATGAAAACGACGCAAGAGTCTACGCAATCTACGGCGGAAAGATAAAGGGAGGTAGACTTCATCCTTGACATTAATTATTTTTCTTACGAGGAACAAAACGAGAAATGAGTGGACCTAGAACTTGGTAGAATGTATCAGTACAAACATTCACATCCAAACATAGAAAGAAGTTAGTCCAATCGTGGGAATTAAGATGTGTTAGTAATTCCCCCATATTTGCTGATCGGAAATCGTGGAAAAAGCTATATTTTTTGAAAACGTTTCATCAGCCTCGATTTCTAGTGAAGAAACAACTATAGCATGGTCTGAACTCCCAAGTGGGTCTAAAGGTGAAACTGACAATGGCTGACAACCTCTGCAGAAGATAAGATCAAGTATGTTTGATCCTCGGGTGGGAAAATCAACTACCTGATCCCACATGCCAGTATCTATGGCCTCAAGCAAGTTTTTCGAACTTTGCAGGACCGGAAGGTGGAAACCAATGAACTTCAGGGAGATTGAAGTCACCTGCAATCAAGCAGTACTTCATATTTAGGTCAACTGCGGCATGAAATGCCTGTGAGAGACGGAGATCGTAATCCTTGCTTGCGTTTGGGGGGCGATAGACACAACCGACGAGTAAAGAGTAGTTATCTTTTAGAACTACTCGGAGCCAACAACTCTCTTCTACCGCGGCAAATTGTCGATAATCCAATGGCAGAAAGGTGAGTGGCTGCTTAATATAGATGCAGCTTCCTCCGCCATGGCCCTCGTGTCGATCGTTACGAATATAGTCGTACCCTTGAATATTGAGTTCAGAGTTGGATACACAGGGTGTTGCCCAAGTCTTTGTAACTATTACAATGTCGGGGCAGTGGATGAAAACCAGAGTCTGGGGCAATGGCATCTTATTAAGCAGAGATCTGGCATTTAATACGAATAATTTAAGTGCGCACGTTTTTGGGTTTCTGAGAAGGGACAGTTAGGCTGTCAGAGTGAATGCCTTCGGCCAAAGAAATGCTCTTTTCACTTGAACAATTTGTCCGTTTCTTATTTGGAGATGTGCCTCGCCATTGGTCCTTTCGTGTTTCCAGTTCTATTATTAACTGTCTCATTTTTATTCGCTCCTTAAGTCCGTATTCCGGTTGAAAAAAACTTCAGAATGCAGGCCCCGTAGGGTTGCTTTTCACTGTAGCAGGAGCTGTGCCTGTGCTTCGTTTTCCAAGATGATTTTAAGAGGTCTTGGTCGAGAATCTGATTCGGGTGCGGACAGAGCTTTCCCTATTCTATATGCCTTGAGAATGTGGATGGACTCGCCGTCCGTTAGCATCGTTTTTGCATACAATTGAAGGAGATCCAAGTCATGTTTGACTCGCATTTGTCAACGATTTTCCTGATTGTTTTCAGTATTTTAGACCCTTTACGTACGCTGATGATTTAAAAGTTGCCCTATCGATATAAACCGATCGATCGGAACATCATGCTTGACCTCTTAAAAAGGATCTTCAGGCCTTCGCTCAGTGGTGTCGCAGATGTGCCTTTCGCTTTCTTGGCAAAAGTGCTCCGTTATGGTTATTGTTATTGGCGACAACCATCAGCCCCACCTAAGCAAAGATGGTCACGACCTAAACGTGCACGGAGTTATAAAGAATCTGGGCATAGCATATTCTAGAAGTCTTCATCTGTCAGAGCACTGCGCTCTGATTGTCTCGAAAGCACGCCAAACTACTGGGTTTATTCTCAGAAATTTCAAAACCATCAATATTAGAATCAGCATTTATAAAATCTATGTCAGGCCTAGTCTGGAATACTACTCGTTTCTATTTAGCCTTCTGCACGCTAGTGAATGAAAGAAGATAGAATCAGTCCAGCACCTCTTTACTAAAAGAGTTTTCTCTTCAGAACACAGAAACCTGTACTACCAACAACGCTGTGAGCTTACAAGCCTCGACCCGTTGTGGCTTTGCAGATCATAGAAGGGACTATTTTTACTGTTTAAACTTTAAAACAGTTGTACCTTTAACCTCCTTACATCTCTGAGGCAGTTCGACCACTCTCGGCGCACCATTCATCGAGATGTATTTTTATTTCTTCCTTTGGTACGCAGCGTTAGATGCCGAGAGATTTTTTCGGTAAACGCTATAGCAATCTAAAATAATCTACCCAAAATGATCAAAATTCAGCAAAGATATCCCTTGTTTACGAAAGCTGTCACTAGTTTTCTACATTCAGGACACCTTCAAAAAATTATGGGTGCTGACTCTGTGGAAGCTCTCTTCGGTTCTGATAGTGCTCAGGGAATCTGAATCCTATGCCATACTTCATGCTGAGGGCAATATTGCTGGGCCTGTAGAGCTTAATTGGCTTACTCCCCAGTCGAGAGCGAACAGCCGTTCGCCAACATACCTGCTGTTACAGAATACTGGATCCATAACAGTGAAAGGAGAAGTACTTCACCATGCACCTGTGTCAATGCTTCCCTGTCCTGAACTTTAATCCCTCAAGAAGCTGCTGTTTTTTCTCCTGAAAACACTTGAAACACCGATCAGGAGTTTTTTTCACTATCAGCTTGATTCTCTGCTCTATATATTTTTTTACCTTGCCTGTAAACTGGCAATAGATAAATAAAGAAAATAAACTACTGTTGACTTGGTCAAAAAGCCTCGGTAGGTCAAGTTAGCCTCGTTCCTATTCTAAGCCATCCACTCCGATCTCAGCTGTTTAATCTACTAAGCTTATCAATACCCCTGTAATGGACCCAAAACTGACCCACCCTTTTTGTTTCAAAGGGGTCTGGTCCCGTCTTTTGGAGACGGAAGATAATTCATGCACGCCGAGAGATCGGACACGCCACCATCCATTTGATAAGTCCCTCTTTGTATTCCGCCTTTTTATCGTTCAATCGTACTAGATTCAGTATAACAGACACCTATATCGCCTATCTCCTTGTACTATTCCCTATCATTACTGTACCGATAAATTTACCATTTCGTTTATATTACCTTTATCGTATAAACATTCTCTGTTCGAATACCAACCCTTTAGCAGATACAACGCCAGGAGTCACTACCGTGAAAATGAGTGCTGATCTATATCCGCGACCCTATAACTCGGCTCCCTCCCTATCGCCGAATCGGCTGGACGCTACAACCCGGGCAGGTCTAAGTATGCTCCTTATTTAAATTCCAAAACGAAAAACATCATTACAGTTGGGAAACCTCATAACACTCCAGCACCTACTATACATACCCAAAAAATTCCTTAGCAATTATCCCAACCAAACAACTTCTCAGGATCTCCAATTTATTAACTATTTCCATTATGGTTACAGTTTTCTGAAACCATTTATTTCATTTTACAAATCTAATTCTCCCCCTTTTACACATATTATTCCAATATTCCTCAAAATTCAATTTTAAGGCCTTCTCCTATTTTCACTAACGCAGAAAATAGCCTTTCATCAATGGATACCACCCAAATATATTTCTCTACAATAATCCTAATTAAGGTAACAGTATCAGCTATGCAAATTGTAGACCGCAGCAATTTTAATTTCCACCCACACCTTCCTCCCTATAGTTTAGTTACCCACCAACAAGTCTTCCTTTTTTATAAATACTAATGAGCGTATTACGCGTTCCACAAATACGCTCAGTATAGTTAAATAAATAAATAAATTGTACATTTAAGGCCCAGAGGGCCCCATCATTACACACTTAGTATCATGGTTTAAATAAATGCAAAGTAGATAATTGCTGCACTATGTAAGCATCCATATGCCCAGCAGAAATGGGTAGTATGGTAAGCATATACGATTCAGAACGATTTGCAATTTTTAAAACAAAAGTCAACAATCTTTGGCATATACGGTGAACTAGCAAAGAAGCAGTATAAAACTCCTACGGTTAAATTGGAGGCGGAGTTCGGCGAGCAGCCAATTTAAAAAAATAGGAGAAAAAACTGCTTCACATAAAGATTAATAGCTAGATGCAATGGGATAGTATTGTGATGTTGCTGACAATGTATGAGGGTTCGGAACGCTCCTTGTCGGGTGAGAAATAAAATAGCAATCAGAGCTACTGTTTATAACCACCAGTGGAGGTGAGAGAAGAGGAGCTCATCTTGGACAACAGGGTCGAAATGAAGAGTGGACAGTAGAGGTCCTGAGATCATCATCGAGATGCGACCTTGCTGATTGCATAGTCCACCAATCAAAGAGACAAAACCATCAGAACCCGCCTCGATCATCAACTGAACCAGGAGACCATCGTCATGGTTGCAAAATTGGAGGAAAGTATCAAGGTTGTCAAGAGTTGTCGGTGCGAGTTTAAAAGGAGGGGACGAAAAATTAACTCTGCAGATAATGATGGAAATATTTTTAGAAAGCAATACAATATCAAGAGAGCTGCCTCAAATACCAGGAGGACCCTTTTCAAAATCCAAAAGTTGCGAGTTTGGGAAGGAAACAGATAATAAGGACTTTATATCTTCCAAAGTCAAATGGCTGCGTAATTTGGTTTTGAAAATAGTTAATGTAGTTGACAACCCAATTGTCAGTGGAAGATTATTCCATATGAAAGCATATTTGGAGGCAAAAAACAGAGAATGGTTAGTTGTAGAGCTAAGGGGTGGTGAAATGATCATGGAGGAATTACGAGTGGTATAGGGTCGATCTACCGGAGTAAGAGTGTTAATTCCTGGGAGATTTGGACTAGAGTTTACGCGAAAAAGGAAGCAGAGACCGGTTTCGAGTCTTCTAACCCACAGAAATTTAATGTTTGCTAACTGGCATCTATCCGTATAAGAGATACTGGATCAAGGAAGAGAAAATAGTTTTCGAGTAAAAACACTCTGAATTTTTCAATCTTACTGCAGTCAGAGGCGTTCAGCAACGCGAGGTCAGTCGTGAAAAAGAGGACTGAGCTGAGAACTGTAGCTTTTGAGTTTGACCCAGATTTTATGTGCATCACAGAATATTGGACTGATGCTTTAATTTCAGACTCGACGCGCGCTTAAGATAATTTTAGTTTATATCGACAAGACCACGTTGAAATAATTGGCGGTGGTTGTTTTCTTTACGTTAGATTGTCTCTCGCACATTCCCTTTACGATCTACCTTTTCTGGAAATACTTGTTTGGTTTCAGTCGTCATCCCGCACAAGAAAGAAGTCATAAATGACTGTGTCTATAATCCTCTTTGTTATTCCGGCAATGCAAGTCAGCTGTGTGAACTCTTCGAAAAAGTTACAGAAGCTCCGTTTGATATTAAAACATTTGTAGGAGAATTTAATTTGCAAGAAATTGACTGGCATGCAAATACTTCTCCGCCAAAATTTGAGAACTTGTTGAACACGATTTTATTTCAAATATTTCTCTATTATTTATTTATTTAATGCCAGTAATCAGTCAAGATCAAAAGAGATGTAGAGCAGAGGGTCAAGCTGATAGTTAAAAAAACTCCTGATCGGTGTTTCAAGTGTTTTCAGGAGAAAAAACAGCAGCTTCTTGAGGGATTAAAGTTCAGGACAGGGAAGCGTTGACACAGGTGCATGGTGAAGTACTTCTCCTTTCACTGTTATGGATCCGGTATTCTGTACCAGCAGGTATGTCGGCGAGCGGCTGTTCGATTTCGACTGAGAATAAGCCAATTAAGCTCTGCAGGCCCAGCAATATTGCCCTCAGCATGAAGTCTGGTATAGGATTCAGATTCCGTGAGCACTATCAGAACCAAAGAGAGCTTCCACAGAGTCAGCACCCATAATTTTTGGAACGGGGTCCTGAATGCAGAAAACTAGTGACAGATTTCGTAAACAAGGGATATCTTTGCTTAATTTTGATCATTCTGGGTAGCTTATTTCAGATTGCTATAGCGTTTACCGAAAAAATCTCTCGGTATCTAACGCTGCGTACCAAAGGAAGAAATAAAAATACATCTCGATGAATGGTGCGCCGAGAGTGGTCGAACTGCCTTAGAGATGTAAGGAGGTTTAAGGTACAACTGTTTTAAAGTTTAAACAGTAAAAATAGTCCCTTCTATAATCTGCGAAGCCACAACGGGTCGAGGCTTGTAAGATCACAGCGTTGTTGGTAGTACAGGTTTCTGTGTTCTGAAGAGAAAACTTTTAGTAAAGAAGTGCTGGACTGATTCTATCTTCTTTTGTTCACAAGCGTGCAGAAAGCTAAATGACAACGAGCAGCATTACAAACTAGGTCTGACATAGATTTTATTAATGCTGATTCTAATATTGATGGTTTTGAAATTTCTGAGAATAAACCCAGTAGTTTGGCGTGCTTTCGAGACAATCAGAGCGCAGTGCTCTGACAGATGAAGACTACTAGAATATGCTATGCCCAGCTTCTTTATAATTCCGTGCACATTTAGGTCGGGACCATCTCTGCTTATGTGGGGCTGAGGATTGTCGCCAATAACCATAACCATAACGGAGCACTTGTGCCAAGAAAGCGAAAGGCACATCTGCGACACCACTGAGCGAAGGCCTGAAGATCCTTTTTTAAGAGGTCAAGCACGATTTTCCGATCGACCGGTTTATATCGATAGGGAACTTTTAAATCATCAGCGTACGTAAAGGGCCTACAATACTGAAAACAATCAGGAATATCGTTGACAAAAGGCAAAATAGAAGCGGGCTGAACACGTTAGTCTGAATAATCCTCTCCTCATATGCGTGAGGTTGGAGATGACATAATAAATTTTAACTCTTTGTGCGAATGTAAGCTTAAGTAAATGTAAGTAAATTTAAGCGTAGTTTAGAATAGAGAGTTCGGAGTCGGATACACTGGGTGTTGCCTATGTCAATGTAACTATTACAATGTCGGGGCGGTGGATGAAAACAGGAGTCTGTAGCAAAGGTATCTTATTAAGCAGAGATCTGGAATTAAGGATAAATATTTTAAGCCGGCACGTTTTCGGTTTCTGAAACGGGGCAGTAAGACTTTCAGAGTGACCGCCTTTGGCCAATGAAATGCTCTTTTCACTTGAACTATTTTTCCGTACCTTATTTGGAGATATGCCTCGCCATTGGTCCTTCGTGTTTCCGGTTCTATTATTAATTCTCTCATTTTAATTTGCTCTTTCCGTCCGTATTCCGTTGGAAAAAATACTTAAGAATGCATATCCCGGGGGTGATTTTTTCTGTAGCATAAGCTTAGCCTGTGCTTCGTTTTCAAAGATGATTTTTAGAGGTCTTGGTCGAGAATTTGAATCGATCTCTCACATAGCCTTCCTTATTCTGTATGCCTTGAGAATGTGGATGGACTCGCCAACCATAAGCAACGTTTTTGCATACAATTGAAGGAGTTCCAAGTTTCACTCGCTCCTTTGGAAGTATTGAGGCTGACTCTGTGACCCCTTTTATGACTACATTACGTTTTCGACTCAACCGAGCGCCCGTTTGCAACTCTGGTCTTTCAACTGAGTGAGTACTTGTAACCACCTATACTAAGCAAGTTATTCTCAGTATTTCTCGAAAATTGTTTCTTCCCCGATTATTGGAAAACTTCTATTATAGTACCAGTTTTTAAATCTGGTTCCCGCTCGGACACTCATAACTATCGCGGTGTTCATTAAACGCCCTCTCTTGCTAAACTCTTTGAAAAACTAATTGCAAAACAAATCACGGATTTTTGCATAAGCAATCAAATTATCAACTTTTCCCAACACGGCTTCTTACCGGACCGCTCTTGTGAAACCTGCCACATGTCTTTTCTAAATCTACTAACCTCTCTTCCTAATGATCTTAGTAAGGCATTCGATAAAGTGCCTCATAAACGACTTCTAACTAAACTAGAAGCTATAGGATTTCGTAGTCCCCTTACTGACTTTATTAGATCATACCTTAATGATCGAAAGCAAAATAGTTTTAGTAGGGTCCTCATACTCAAGTGCATCCCCGATTGTTAGTTGAGTCCTTCAAGGTACCGTATTAGGTCCTTTGTTGTTCTTACTGTATATAAATGATATTTCATCGATAGTTAAACATTCTCAATCTTTTATTTATGCTGATGACCTCAAATGCGTGTATTCCTTCTCTAACTCTACGACCGAACGGTGCCTAGAACAAATTCATTCAGACGTAGACGCTCTTTTCGGCCTGGAGCTCCACATGGCTAATGGAGTTCTCACCTACTTAGTGTCGCTACATTAGTTTTGGGCCTGTAAAACTGCCGCAACATCTTATCTTTGAAGGCTGTCCTATGATTGAATGTTCATCCATCAAGGAATTGGGCTTAAGCTACACCTATAAATTAGATCTTTCGCCTTATGCCGATAGAATTACGGCCAAAGATGCGCAGATTTGCGGCTTTATTTCTTATAATTTCTACCTTCCTGAAATTAAATTAAGACATTATCGTATGTTTGTTCTTCCCATTTTTGAATTTTGCTGTCCTTTCTTCGGTTTAATGAACGCATCTAGCCGTTCAAAAATTGAAAATGTCCAGAGACATTTCACAAAAAACTCCTATTTCCGACTCTTTCAACTACTACCTACTCAACAAGATGCCAGCTAATAAGGCTAAAATTTCTTTGGGTCAGGAGACTTGAAGCAGGCGTTTGTCTCCTTTTCCGACTCAATAATAGTTCAACTATCCTAAGCAGTTTTTTCTCCTACCTTCTATTCAAAAATGGAGGCTTATTGAACTCTACCTCCATTTTTATGGTAGGAGTTTTTTTCACTGCCTATTTTTTCTAGTTCACCATTAATTTTAATACATCGCTAACTGTTGACACAGCAGGGCAAGTTATGTATTTGTACATTTATTCTGCACACATTGTCATAACTTTTTTTCGTTACTAATGTTTGCTTAGACAGTGCCTTGCCGGTGCTTACAAAATTTAAATTCTACATTCTAAACCAGTTCACTTGGTCCACTGGGTCCAGATGAACCTGTTGTTGGGCAGGCTGGAGCCAACTCAGTGTACGACTTGGTCTTCTTAGACCTTCCTCTTTGGCTTTACAAACTCAGCAACCTCTTCAACATCGAATGTTGGTGCAACGTCCAGTAGCAATGTGGCGCTAGGTTGTAAAGCCAGATTATTGCTTTTGCTGTCTGAGCTCAATGATGATGGTGTGGAGCAAGGACTACACGGGACACGCATTTGAGCTAGTGAAACGTCCTCTGGTTTACTGGATTCGGTAAACGTGATAGCTCTTTATGTGAGTAGTAGGTAAGCTTGAAGAGGCTATATGTGCATACGAATTTCGCTTTGCTGTAGTTTTTTATGGACAGAAGCTTTTTAAACCAGTGGGCAAGAAATATATTTTTTAAGTTATCTATTTCTTGCCTAAGATTGCCTACCTCCTGCTTTATCCCTAAGAATTTCTGTAGGACGCTGAAACACCAAATAAAAACTTCATCTTTGTAAGCTACATTAACTGCCCGTTTAGCGGAAGGTGAACGATAAGCAAAATAAAGATAGTTGCAACTATTTTCTGCTAGTCGATTAATTTGCTGATAAAAATCCCCTGCCAAAATGGCCGGGTGCTTAGAGGCGTCGATAAACCGTCCTGCACGATTTTGTAGTGCATGTTCGAAACTAGGTCCTGGACCAATTTTTCGTGGCGATTAACTTAGGCACCTGCGTTTCGCACACTTATGGGGATACAGAGCAAATTCAATTGATGTACGAGTCGACACAAAATTAACAGACAGTTGGTTAGGATATTCAACAATAAGAATATAAAAATATATTGACTCAGCCTTTGGTTTGAGCCCCGTCCTCGATTCAAAGCAGATGCAGGGAGCACATAGCCGGCGTGAGTTTCAGAAATGAGCAAAGATCGAAGTTTGGAATTCCAGTTGAGATAAATCCTGGGGCAGGGAAGAATCCACAGCAGTGGAATTTTGTTTTTTAAATCCTCAGAATCCTTACGTCCAAGTCGCAATTCGTTAATAATTTCCCAGCACCGTGTCTTCTACATTGAGGTAGAGACTAAAAACTCGTAAGCTCCAAAATCTTGAAATTTGAAGCTAATTTCAAACGACGCGGCCTACAATGTTTGATGGACAGTTGTTCACACTGTTCTTCAGCAAGTTCGCTAAGTGTTAATGCAGGAATTCTATCTGGCCCAGGCGACTTGGCAGGCTTTATACGGAGAAATTCAGTTCTAACTATGGTCAGTGAAAAGCCTAGGTCAAGGTCCTCTGTTGTGGAGGAAGGGAAAGGAGGGGTTAACATTGATTGAAAATTGGATGGAATAACATCAATCGTATTAGACTCTCAGATGTAGGCGGTCTGAAATAAGGGATGATTTGACCAGGTTTTCGTCTGCAGACCGTAGGGCATGAATTATTTCCTGAGTTTTCTTTGTACTCCGTATGTAGCCATATAGCATGTTGGGGTGTCCCAACGATTTTTTCAGTATTTTCAGTTTGAACTTCCTTCGCAGCTTATCAGCCTCGCTCTTACAAACGTTGCGTTGCTGCATCCAGGTCTGTCTTGAGCCCAACTGTGCACAATCGCTTAAAATCCTCAACTCTAAGATAAGTTAAAATTGCGGGTTATTTGAAGATATTTAGATATTTTCCCGCTTATTTATAATCTAAATTTATAAGAAGTGTACCTCTGTACCCTAGCTCCAAATTTGTGGCATCAAACCATCTAAATCCTCACCTATTCATATACCAGAAATATGACGGACGCAAAATTAACAATCGATAAACTAGATCTCTCTGATATCCTGCGTCTGCAAAACTTTATCGACAAATATGAACATCTATTTACGTTGCTCAACTCATTATTAGACTCCAAATCTTTCGCAAACAGCTTAACAAGCGAACCACAAATAGAACAGATCATACACGTAATCTCATCAGAGGTCGCTGATAGGTCCAAACGCAAGTTTCGTGTCATTATCCGAAATATCCCCCAATCGGTAAACCCCACACCATTGATCCAACAACTCATACCCTCGTGTGGGCTAAACATCCGCATAGCTTCCACCAAAAGGCTTAGCTCAAGAAGCGAAAATAAGCCAGTGTTAGTGACTTTTTATTCACAAACCGAAGCCAATCTAGTTCTACAAAACCCTGAAATAAACCGAACTCTGCTCACCCGAAAAGCATTCATAGGTCGGCAGACCCTGTAGGGAACTACAGTTCCAACAGAATTGTTTGAATGGGCTGGGAGCACTTTTTCGCGCTGATCCCGGATGGGGATGGAGTGATGGAATGTCGGTGAAGATGCCGCAGCCCCCTTCCACTCTCAAACGCTGACCCCCATCCCCACCAGTACCGTCACCGCTTATCGTATCGCTACCCTCCGTTCAATGTCAGCATCCCCTCGTCCCGACCCTGCAGTTGCCCACAGCGTTGCATTCCACACCGGTTATCCAACAGACATGACGTAATTCCCCCACTCCAAAAGGGATATCGCCTCAGGTAACGCTTCCTTTCTTTATTTTCTATTGTCCTTTTTTATTACCTTTATATCCTTCTTAATAGTAGAATCCATTTCCAACATTTCTGCCGTTCCTTCTAATGACTGTTGCGTTTGAGTGATCGGCATGGTGCTTAGAGACCCTATTCAATACGCGCATCGTCCAATAACGACAACAGGTGCGTTAATCTTCAGTGTGTGTGCAAACCTCGGCGTCTTCGGCCGCTTCAACCCCACACCGGAATCGACTGCGCTTGCATCTGATTGGAAGTAATTATCACTTCAAATCGACCGCAGACGTTTCTACCTCCGTCAAATGAATACTCTCGAACATCAATAGCAGACTAGTCTTGACTCTAACCATTCTTACCTGATACATTCATCCCCATTCTGTAAAACTGTTTTGACTTCAAATTTTGCTATTTCTGAACCTTGGAAAACAGGCTTTTTTACTTAAAACAAACTCTTTATTTCGAACACTGTTTTTTTAAGCAAACAAACAAACCAAATCTAAAAGTGGTTAATGAAAAGAGGAGTTTGTTTTAGGTTTTTTCCTGTGTTCTAAGGATTTGACGGTGCCCAAGTCGTGCCAAATCAATAAACCTATTTATTTATTTATATATTCCCGTAGTTGTGCACCGTCATGCCTTCTACCACGTTTTGATGCCGATCTAATCCGTTTTCAAATGGGCAGACCAGGCTATCGTACGGACTTACATCGTTCAGCACCGTATAGGCACCGGATCCGCTCCCCCGCAACACCTCCCACCCCAACGGATATCTTTTCACTTCTGGGAAGTCCTACAGCAATTGGTGGAAAATATGCTTTAACAAGGCATCATACAACCATCCACATTCTTGTCGGCAGTGCCAGTGATTCTTGTCAAAAAGAAAGACAATTCCCTTCGACTCTGTGTCGATTAAAGGCCCCTCAGCGCAGTCACCGTCAGAGATTCTATCCCCCTTCCCCATATGGACGACCTTCAAACCTCTATGGCAGGGAATAAATTCTTCACCACCCTCGACCTGTCCTCCAGCTATTGGCAGATCGACGTGCACCCAGAGGATCGTGTCAAAACTGCATTTAAACCACCGTCGGGTGTCTTTGATGGGCTTGGCTTATGCGGCGGCGACATGCCAACGCGAAATGCAGAAAATAATCCGGAATCTCTGAATTCTGAAACTTCAAGGAACCTTATCCCACCTCGATGTCCGTCGCCATTCCTTTTCACAGCGAGTCGTCGGTGCCTGGAACGGACTCCCAGAGGACGTCATACGGGTGGACACGACAGACACATTCAAACATAAACTGGATTTATATTTGCTTGAAAAATACCGTTCATTCTTCCAGGAAGGCACTGCTACATCACACCAAAGCTTCGCACATACCCACAGATAACAAGGTTATAGGTAATCTTCGATCCTTCAGGATGACTGTGCCTAGATCCCAGTGTAACAGAACCATGTTTATTTCTATGTAAATATGTTACTCACAACTTTATATTAACATGTTTATTTTAAATGGAATATCTTCGATGTGTTTTATCCCACCTGAATGTTCGTTGGCATTCATTTTCATAGCAAATTATTGCTACCTGGGACGGAATCAAAGACGATGTCTTACTGGCGGACACGACAGATACATAAAAACATAAACTGGATTCATATTCGCTTAACCACTACCGTACATTCTACAGGAAGGCTCTGCAACATCATAGCAATGTTGTGCATATACATGTAAAAACATTTTGCTTTCTATACAGATGTGTTACTCACTAATTTATAGTAACATAATTATTTTAACTGCAATATCTTCGATGAACCTTATCCGACCTGGATGTTCGTCGCACTTCGTTTTCACAGCGATTTTACTGTGCCTGGATCGAACTGCCAGAGGACTTCATACGGGTGGACACGACTGCCACACTCGAACATAAACTGTTTTATATTCGCTTGACAATTATCGTTCCTTCTTACGCCATTTCTAAACAGAAACCCAAGTATTTCTTTCAGAACTTACTCGCAAGCAATTCTGAACGTGGCTGAAGATACTTTCACATCATTTCTACTTACAAACCCAATAAAATAGATACAATGTAGTTTATCAGGTAGAAACAGCGGAATTTCCATACGTTTCCAAACAATTATATTGATTTTCATATGCAGCATGATGTTTTAATGTGATAAAACTACTTATATTTGTAACGTGGCCTCTGACAGTTCATTATGTTGATGACGGGTAATAGGTCAGATATGTTAACTTCAGGCTTCGTAAAATCCATGGGCCGTTTACCCATGCCTTAAGAAGATACGGTAGCGTATATGAGGTAGGATAATTTGGGATGAGTGTAACATGCGCTTTCGGAAACGTATGCAACAGCGGTACACATTCCCCGTATAGAACAGAAATGACAAGATATACGCCATTAAGTATCGTTGAACTATAAATTTAACGTGTAAAAAATACACTTAATCAAACATTTTGTTTAGTGATCTGATTATCAATCATTTCTAACCTCAGTTTAAATGAGTGTTAAATCTTTCTACAGACATTTTACACGGAAAACCGAAATAGATTCGGTTGAAATTTAACTGGTTAACCAAAGCGTGATGATCACCGCTCAAGGTCGTGTGCAAATAACCACCAATTATTTGCTCTCCAACTTGGACAATTTGATCTTCGTTACCACTTCACTAGGACTGATCCGGACAATACTGTTTCAACTGCATGTACTTACTTGCTTCCTGCTCATCTGGAATTCTTTTTTGTGCCGAAATTCGTCAAAAAACGGATCAAATTGGAATTTGTTTATCATCTTATTCAAGTTGACTGCGCAGGCTCTGCACCAATAAAAACGGAGAACCACTCAGGGAACCAAACGTGTACAACCTCGTGAAGATCTGAAGTTATCCAGGACCTTCGATATCTCCGAACGGCTGAGTCGTTCCTGAATATCCTTCATACCGTGTATAGTATTTTCAAAAAGCGTTTTTGAACAAGTATAAACATTTTGCTCATATTGCATTAAATACTCGCCATACTCCAAAGCCAGTCGGAAATTTTTCGTTATACGCTCAAAGGAAAACATACTTTTCCCAGTGTTTAACATTATGGACTCAAAACAATTGTTTGCTAGCAACAGAACCAGTCACGGAACTTCCTTTAAAGGAAAGCCTGTTGAGCTGGCTTCGACATCCACGACTGGCACTCCATCAGTTTATACTTGTAACCAAAAACCAGCAAAGCGCGCAAAAGTTATGGCAGCCAAATCCGTTGGCTACGAGGACGAATCTTGCGTTGGATGTTCTTATATTCTACTAAGAGTTCAAAAAAACTGGAAAATGAGCTTGCAGACTTAAGGAAGCTCTTGCAAGATAACATTACTCGACGAAATACGCTTAGCAATATTCCAGTTAAAAAGGCAGTGACTAAAGCACGAAAAGTATCAAAAACTACAACTGGTTACAGCTCACAATGTTCGGACGCGATTACCCTTAACGACCGGATAACAGGAGCACAGTCTCTGAATCCTACGGACGACGACCAGAGCAAACCACAAATCTCATCCTGCTATCTTGGGTGTTATAAAGAG
>WEDG01008375.1:0-58054 GCA_017591395.1 Schistocephalus solidus
GCATTAAAGAGGTAGAAACATACAAAGATCTGGGCATGTGGACAACTGCGAATTTGATGCCCTCAGAACACTGTAAGAAAGCAGTCCAGAAGGCAACATATACACTACATTGGATCAGACGTGCGTTTAAAATATTCCTCCCTGATCTCTTCGGAAAAGTCTATGGCGTCTTTGTGAGACCGCATTTAGATTACGGAATACCAGCCTGGATACCATGGATGAAGAAAGATGTTGACCTCCTCGAACAGGTGCAACGGAGAGCAACGAAGATGGTTGACGGTCTTAAGACTTTACCGTACCAAGACAGATTGAAAAAGCTTGACTTATTTCCTCTTTCCTACAGGCACTTACGGTGTAGCCTGCTCTGGACATTTCGGATTATTCGGGGCCATGATTCCTCCCTGAGATCGGAGGATTTCTTTGACTTTGCCCGCACAACTCATCTGCGTGGTCATCCTTACAAGGTTAATAGCGAACGCACGCGATTGAACCTCAGAAAGCTTTGTTTCAGCCAACGAGTGGTACGACCTTGGAACTCGTTACCAAGCGAGACGGTTACCTCTGACAGTATTACTGATTTTAAAAGAAGGCTTGATGGCATTATATTTGACAAAAGACGACTTTCACAACATGATTACTTGAAACCAGCCTTTTAAAATCTTTCGGGCTCTAATTTTGTTCCACATTGTTTCGCCTATGGCTGTGAAAACGCATTTTATGTTATGTTATGCTTTGACTCAAACATTTTTAAATGTACACCATTTTATATTGACTGTACACATGCAATGATAACTTGACATTAATAGGGTCATCAACGGCAATGCCTGTAACCCTTCAAAATATACAAATAAATATAAATATTTGTATTATATATCATAGTGTTGATTGTGTTTATTCTAGCTGTATGAAACATCTAGTACCATTCGTTTCATAAAGCTATATCAAAACCTAGACGTGCGGCTCATTGCGCAATCGAATAACAAAGAGCCTAAATGATGTTAAAAACGGAAAAAAAACATACTACTAACAGATAGAGATAAAAAATAATAAGTTTTGCAAGTTAGTTTTAAAGCAAATTGTTTACTTATCATAAAATTATACATAAAAATAAAAACGCTATCCAAAAACATTTTAAAATGTAAAGTTATCAATATTTTTTAAAATAGTTTTAACAATAGAAAAAAAGCTGCTTTTAGATAATGGATATATAAATCATTAAATTGAGAGCCTTTGTGCATAGCCAGAAGATAGGTATCTATGAGTCTTGTAGGTCACTAACCACCACTTATAGCTTACCCATAACCTGAGGGTGTGCCACATAACCAGATGATTAAATTCTTTATTCCTATGTGCATTGCAGGTCGTCGTAGGTGGGAGATTCTGGCCTGAGTATCCGGTTCTAGTGAAATGGCTATCACCGCACGCAAAGTACGTTTGGATTTTCAGCTTTATTTCTAGGTGCAGATAAGGCAGCTCATCGGAAGAACTCAGGATTGAAGAAGCTATCGCGAACAGTAACTGCCGCGTCAGAGCCCTTTCGGCCCGAATTCTATGTTGAAGAACTGAGTTGAAAAATGCCCTATCTCATTCAAACATAGATTTGTGCTATTATTTAACATATATTGTTTGATTTTTATTTTAAATTGTCGTATGGTTCGACTATTTCTAATAGAATTTGGCAGGGCATTCCATATTGTCGCGTATCTTATGGAATAGAAGTTGGATCGTTGGGCCTTTTTGAATTTCGGAATTTTTATAATATTTTCCGAATTTCTAGTGTCTCGGGGGCCGTTTTGATTTGTTAGTATATTCATTCTGAGAATATCTTGATCGTGTGTGATTTTGAATAGAAAAGTGAGACCATTTTTGAGTCTTCTGATCCAGACGGGTTGAAGACCATGGAGGTGTGAGAGGAGGAACTCAACGTGGACACCAGGATCAAAACGAAGAGGGGACAGTAGAGGTCATGAGATCATCATCGAGATGCGACATTGCTGACTGAATAGTCCACCAACCAAAGATGCAAAACCATCAGAACCCGTCTTGATCATCAACTGAACCTCGAGACCGTCGTCAGGGTTGCAAAATCGGAGAAAAGTATCAATATTGTCAAGAGTTGGTAATGCTAGTTTAAAAGGGGGGACGAAAAAGTGAATGCAAAGATTGACTCCGAAGAGCATGACGGAAATATAATTCGAGACCAATATAATATCAAGGGAGCTGCCTCAAATACCAGGAGGACCCTTTTCAAAATCCAAAAGTTGCGAGTTTGCGATGGAAACAGACAATAAGGACTTTTTATCTTCCGAAGTTAAATGTTTGCGTAATTGGGTGAAAGCATATTTGGAGGCAAAAAACTGAGAACGATTAGTTGTGGAGCTAAGAGTTGGTGAAATGATCATGGAGTAATTACGAGTGGCATAGAGGCGATCTAACAGAGCGAGAGCGTTAAATCATGCGAAATGTGGGTTATAATTTACGCGAAACAGGAAGCAGAGACCGGCTTCGAGTCTTCTTACCCACAGAAATTTAATGTTTGCTAACTGGCATTTATCCGTATAAGAGATACTGGATCCAGAAAGAGAAAATAGTCTTCGAGTAAAAACCCTCTGAACTTTTTAAATCTTACTGCGGTCAGAGGCGTTCATCAGCCCAAAGAGGGGACGGCAGTATTCTAGGATAGGAAAAACAAATATGCGGTCCAGGTTTATCTTTATTTACGGAAGGAAGAAATTATGTGATATAAAACCACATATAATTCAGTATAATTCAGTATATATAAGGGAGATAGGCAGAAACTTTGAAAACCCTATTTACAGATAGACGCTAGCAAAACAAGCAAATGTTACATGGCGATAGTCGTTTTAGTATATCAATCATTGCTGTCGACTAAATATATGTTCATCAAGTAAAAATGCATCAAGTCTTCTTTTAAACATTTCAACGCTTTCAGCCTGAACAACTGAGGCTGGCAGCTTGTTCCATTCGTCAATCACCCTTTGGGAAAAAGAAGTTGGCCCGTACTTCCAAGTTTGGCGTGATTTCTTTTTCAGTTTGTATTGGTGACCTCGGAGACTTGGTATTTTGCCAATTCAAACAAAATTGGCCATCTGAAGAGCACAATCAACTCCTCTGACCAGTTTGAAGACTAAGATCATATCCCTCTGTATTGCCTATAAGAGAGAGGAAATATTTTAAGTCTTTCTAGGCGGCCCTCATAGGGTAGGCATTCCAATCCGCTGACTAGTTTCGTTGCCCTCCGTTGAACTTTCTCCAGCAGAGCGTAGTCATGTTTCGTCCAAGGGCGCCACGCCTGAACTCAATATTCCAACACCGGCCGGATAAATGTTCCATAAACGCGCCCAAAAAGCTCTCCGTCAAAATTAACGAAGGACCTCCTGATTGCGCCTAAGATACACATAGCTTTCTTTGCGATATTCGTGCGATATCTGTGCAGCTTTTGCAGAAATTCGATCTGCATGAGGCGATAATGCTAGCTCTTTCGTGTAACTAAGACCTAAATCTTTTATGGTTGGTGGTTCTAAAAGTGTACTCTTTTGAAATACGTGGGGTCCAAGAAGCTTCGCGGGGCCAAAACACATGAAACTACTCTTGGATGAAGAAAACTCCATCTGCCAAGTACAGCTCCAACGTGAGAGCATAAGTAGGTCAGTGTTGATTTTATCAACGCAACTATTGACAGTGTCTTTAGAAAATGAATAAATGCACTTTAGATCGTCAGCGTAAACGAAATTTTGTGAATTTGTGAGTAAAGTTGAAATTTCGTTTATGTACAGAATGAAGAGAAGGGGACCTAGAACCGTGCCTTTAAAAACGCCACTCGGGATCGGCTGAGTCGTCAAGTAGCTATTACCTACTAAGACCTTCTGGCTGCGGTTAGACAAGTATTCAATTCAATTCAATTTATTGAGGGAAATAGGCATGGGCCTTTGAGTACCCTATTTGTAACGTAAAATTAAGTGCGGTATACAGAGAAACCGTGTGGGTTGCCAAGGTACAAAAGGCGGTCATAAAATTTGACAAGTGGTGCACGACTCTCGACGGTTAAGATAAATGCCTCATCGCTCAGGCTCGTTGCGGAACATAAAACTGTCAAGGTTCCTTTTAAAGCTTTCCAGCGATGGTGACATCACAACGTCTTCAGGGAGGGCATTCCATGGTTTAACCACTCTGACAGAGAAGGAGAACTTGCGCACATCCAGTCTCGCCTGCTGGACACGCAGTTTCAATGGGTGACCTCGGAGATGGGTCGTGGTGGCAAATTCAAAGAAGTCCGAGGATTCCAGGCAACAATCCAATCCCTTCACAATGCGGAATATTGTGCAGGAGATCACCACATGATATCAAGGAGGGGATACCGGATGCCGAGGGCTTCCAGTATGACACGAAAACCTCTGTGTAGTACCTTGTAAAAGGCTTTGCTCATGTCAAAGTAGATCACAACCACTGTCTGTTGCTCATCACTAGAAGCCTTTGATGGGGGATTTATCAAACGCTTTTTTTAGATCAAGTATATCGTAGCTTCCATGTTTCCGTCACCTCTGTTACTTGAAACGAATAGGAGGAAGGTGAGATGGCAGTACTGACATGACTTTTTAGACAAGAAAACGTGTTGAGAGAAAGGTATGAGGTTAGCGTTTGTTAGAAAGTTTAGCATTTGGTTCGAAAATTGTTTCTAGAATTTTTGCTATTACGGCTGTTTGGTTAACAACACGATAGCTTTGTGTATCAGATCAGTTCCCGTTTTTAAAAATTGGCGTTATGCTTGAGTATTTGCAGATTTCTGGATACAAAACCTTTCGATTGGAGAAGGGAGAATAGACTAGACAGCAGTATTGGAGCATATATTATATGCTTCAGTATGCAAGGTGGGATTTTATCCGTTCCATTAGAGAGGGTAAAAGGGGTATCGGCTCCTCCTCAACCGAATAGGTGACTGAGAAGTACTTATTGAATAAATTTGCTATTTGGTTATCATCCGTTATTACTTGTCGTGCGTCATCAGTAATGAGTTGGGGACATTGTTTTCAAATAGTGTTCATTTATTTCCGAAAGATCATGGTTGTTTTTTCGGAGGACTCTATTGCCCGGCGTTCCGCTCCTATGTTTTTGTTTGCTTCCATTTTTTCACCTTGGTCAGGAATTTCCCTAATTCATCTGAGTGTGGATTAATAACTACCTGAGAGATCATGAAGTTGTTTTTTTTAGTTTTTACGTCTCTTGGAAAGGAAGTAAGGAATTTCTGAATTATACGGTGATCTCTCATCTATTAAGGTATCTCGAATTATAAAAAGGTAGAGTATAAAAGGATCCCACATAAAAGTTTTGTTTTCGATCATATAGGTATGATCTAATAAAGTCGGTAAGGGGACTACGAAATCCTATGGCTTCTAGTTAAGCTAGAAGTCGTTTATGAGGAACTTTATTGAATGCCTTACTAAGATCAAAATAGATAACTACTACAGATAGAGGATCATTACGAATAAGGGTTACTAGATTTAGAAAAGACATGTTGCAAGAGTGATCCGGTAAAAAGCTGTGTTGGGATTTGTTGATAATTTGATTACTTATGCAAAAATCCGTGATTTGTTTTGCAATTAGTTTTTCAAAGAGTTTAAGCAAGAGAAGGCGTTTTATGAACACCGCGATAGTTATGAATATCAGATCAAGAACCAGATTTCGAAACTGGTATTACGATAGAAGTTTTCCAATAATCAGGGAAGAAACTGTTTTTGAGAAATCTTGACAATACTTTGCTTGGTAAAGATGTTAGATCTCTTAATCGTTTAATAAATGAGTTTGGAATGTTATCAGTTCCAACTAAATGTGAGTTTTTTAGGTGAGCTATTTTTTTGAATATGGGAAGGCAAGAAATTAATGGTTGTTAGAAGTTAATTTGAAAGCAGAGGAATTGAGAGAGTGAAGCTAGATTCAATGGTAATGTGGTTGACAAAAAATGAATTTAACAATTTTGCTTTGCCAAAATCCTCTGTAACGAGATTTTTGTTACAGTCAAGTGGCAGTTCGACCGTCGATTTCAACAAGGTCCACCGTATGCTCCACACCAGGTGGTGCAGGGACGGTGACTTGCGCGTAAATTGGTTTTAAGTGATAATAGCCTTGCACTGCAGCTACCGCACCCTCTCCTCCTCCCCCACCTGAGCCCGGTGTCAAGACAGAGCCAATAAGGCCGGAGATGGGAGAGGGTGCAGGTGGCTGGCGCGGCCGGAGCCGCCCCTGGGCGTGCCACCACACAGTCAAGTAAAGTCGGAGTTACATTCAGACGCTTAGCTGATGACCGAACATGGAAGATTTGAGCAATGATTCACCACGTTGAAATAAAAATGCATAGACAAAGGCTCTACTAATTGCTTAATATTCCGAGGTACCGAAGTTAAAATTATTCTGTCATGTTTAGTAGATTCCGGCGCTGGTTGTTCGTTAGTACGTCAGCAGTAACAGGAATCCTCATTGAAGCCCATCTTTCGTTCCTCCCGGATCCCCGCTGGACAATCATCATTCAGACTTTGATTATTTTGTACCTATTCAGTATAATTCAGTATATATAAGGGAGATAGGCAGAGCCTTTGAAAACCCTATTTACAGATAGACGCTAGCAAAACAAGCAAATGTTACATGGCGATAGTCGTTTTAGTATATCAATCATTGCTGTCGACTAATTATATGTTCATCAAGTAAAAATGCATCAAGTCTTCTTTTAAACATTTCAACGCTTTCAGCCTGAACAACTGAGGCTGGCAGTTTGTTCCATTCGTCAATCACCCGTTGGGAAAAGAAGTTGGCCCACACTTGAAGTTTGGCGTGATTTCTTTTCAGTTTGTATTGGTGACCTCGGAGACTTGGTATTTTTGCCAATTAAAACAAAATTGGCCATCTGAAGAGCACAATCAACTCCTCTGACCAGTTTGAAGACTAAGATCATATCCCCTCTGTATTGCCTATAAGAGAGAGGAAATATTTTAAGTCTTTCTAGGCGGCCCTCATAGGGTAGGCATTCCAATCCGCTGACTAGTTTTCGTTGCCCTCCGTTGAACTTTCTCCAGCAGAGCGTAGTCATGTTTCGTCCAAGGGCACCACGCCTGAACGCAATATTCCAACACCGGCCGGATAAATGTTCCAAACACGCGCCCAAAAAGCTCTCCGTCAAAATTAACGAAGGACCTCCTGATTGCGCCTAAGATACACATAGCTTTCTTTGCGATATTCGCACAGTGCGACGATGGTTTGAGAGTTGGTGTTATCCATATACCCAAGTCCTTTAGAATGTTTACCTCCTGGCGTTAGTGACCACTGATGGAGTACTGGTATTCAAATCTAATCAGCCTTCTGGAACTTGACCGCAGTCGGTTTATTTGGCATTTGTTAAGATAAAGGTTCAGCAGCCACTCATCACAACATGTTTGCAAGCGATCTAAGTTTTGTTGTAATTTTCGCGCATCCTCCGGTTTTTCAATCGAGTTCCGTAACTTCAAATCGTCAGCGAACATTACCTTCTCGCATGTCAGACAATCCAGGCAGTCGTTTACGTATATCAGAAACAAAATGGGACCCAGAACGCTGCCCTGCGGAACTCCACTGTGAACGGTTTCCCAGTGAGACTTGGTGTCTCCGATACAAACACGCTGTCGCCTGTCAGTGAGAAAGTCGGCCAACCATTTGAGTAGGTTGCCAGAAACACCCATTTGACGGAGCTTAAAGATCAGACGTTTGTGTGGAACCCTGTCAAAGGCTTTGCTAAAGTCAATGTAAACCGCATCGACTGACAAACCCATTTCTAATGATTTTGTCCAACTTTCCATGGATGTGAGCAGGTTTGTGAGGCAGGATCGACCACTTTGAAATCCATGTTGATATGAACTTAGCCAGTTATTCTCTTCAATATGCCTCATCAGTGGCGTTTTGATTTTCTTCTTCATCATTTTGCAACAGATACTTGTGAGGCTGACTGGTCGGAAACTGTTTGGTGATGTCCTCTTCTCCTTTATAGATGGGGGTTATGTTGGCTATCTTCCACTCGGTAGGCAGAGCCCCCGCCTCCATCGAACTTTCAAATATCTTGGAGAGCGGAGAGGCCAGCTGTTCTGTGAGTTCATTGAGAACTTTTGCGGATATACCATCTGGGCCAGGTGATTTAGTGGGCTGTAGCTCTTTCAGAGTTTTTCTTACTGTGTCCATTGGGAACGACACCGTGCTTATTTTTGTTTGTAGATGTGGCAGGACTGTAGTATTCATCCTCGTCAAAAAATGGTTCCTCGGTATACACGGACATAAAGAAATTGGATAAGAGGCAGGTCTTATCAGAGTTATCAGTTAACTTGTTTCCCTGATTGTCTTTAAGACAAAGGAATGCAGTCGCGATTTCGTTTTTGCCTTATTAACGTAAGCATAAAACCTTTTTCGAATTTCTTGGTATGTCTTTAACTATTTCTGACTCAAAGGCTGATCTTTCTTTTTCTCAGAAGATTCCGACACCGATTTCGCTGTTTCTTAAAAGCGGAAAAAAAATGTTCGGGTTGTTGATATCTGGCATATGTTCTCCACAGTCTTCTTTTCTTTTGAGATTCCTTTTTTTATTTCCGATGTCACCCACTCGGGTCGGGAGACGCATGATCGCCTTTTAAGTGGGCAGAATTTCTCTACCAATTGGTGAATCAATTTACTAATGAAGAACCAGGCAGCATTAGGGTCAGGTACATGTGCAGGGGCTCCAGTCTATCCCATTCAGTAATTCTTTCATTTTGGGATAATCCCTTTCCATACATTTCTCTGCCCTAACTGCACGACGTTTGGGTACAGAAAAAAATGACTGTACTCCCAAGCAAGAACACAATGATCACTTCGTCCAAGCGGCACGTAAGAACTTAATGCAAGGATGCAATTGTCGTCTCTACTAATGATTAGATCCAAACAGCTTGACTGCTGCCCATTTCGGAACCGCGTCTTCATTGTGACATGTTGGGTAAGAAACTCGTCATTTACCAACTGAAGTAATTTCTGTTGGAATGAATTTTCCGATCGCGAGCAGTACATTGACACCCAATCGATATCGGGAGCGTTGAAATCTCCAAGTATTAATAAATGTTTGCTACGGCAGATTTGCTTTACCTCTAAGATGAGTGCTTCGTCCGTGTCCGTTCGCTGTCCCGGGGGTCGATATACCATGGCAATATGGAGGTCTGGTTGGTTTGGGACTTTCAGTTTACAACAAAGTATTTCGCAAGACGAGATCCTATTTGGCGAGGGCACATCCGGAATGAAGTCAATGCCTTCTCGTATGAACATTGCGATTCCACCACCCCTACGTCCGTTTCTATCCATGCGGATAAGCTGAAAACCGTCTATTCGGACTTCTGTGTCCACGATTTGTTCATTTAACCATGTTTCAGTTAGAGCTATGAAGTCAGGTTGTAAATGGTCCACGACCAGTTTAATTTCATCCATTTTGTTCAATAGACTCTGCACATTTGTGTACATCATTTTAATCTTGTTTCCTTGCCTCGATTTCTGAAGATTTTTAGTTCTTTCTTCCACATGGAGATTTTTGCTGGATATTTCACAAGATATCTGCAAAATCTGTTGCTCAACTGTTCCGCCGTCGATCCTCTTCTAAACGAGGTTATGAAATTCCTCCATTACTAAACGAAGACAAGAAATTCGTTCTGGAAGACTCTGACAAGGCAGAACTGTTTAGTGCGTTCTTTGCAAATCATCTTACGATGGAATCTGGACCGGTTCTGACGTTTCAGGCATGCTCATTGAATGTTATCAGCACTATTGATTTCTCCTTAGAACTAATTCGTAAGCAAATAATTCGTCTGAAAAACTCGCACTCTTCGGGAACTGACGGTATTCCAAACTCAGTTATTAAGAGAGTGCCGAGCTTTCCCCGATTGCTTAGCCATGTATTCTCAGTTTATCTTTTTAACGGATTCTTTCCTGACTCATGGAAGACATCTATTATTCTTCCTGTCTTCAAGTCGGGGTCTCGTTCGGACGTAAATAATTATCGAGGCGTTCACAAAACCCCGGCTCTCGCAAAACTTCTTGAAAAAATTATTTTTAATCAAATTCTCGACTTTTGCCAAGAAAATAATGTTTTAAGCGACTCACAATATGGTTTTCTACCTGGCAGATCATGCGAAGTGTGTCATTTAGCTTTTCTTAACCTCGTCACTTCCCTTCGTAACGAGCAACAGTCAGTGGAATTGTGATCTACTTTGACCTGAGCAAAGCCTTTGACAAGGTACCGCACAGACGTCTTCTAGTGAAACTGGAAGCCCTCGGCATCCGGCCTCCTCTCCTTGACTTCATTGGTTCCTACTTGTCTAACCGCAGCCAGAAGGTCCTAGTAGGTAATAGCTATTCGACGCCTCAACCGATCACGAGTGGCGTTTTTCAAGGCACCGTTCTAGGTCCCCTTCTCTTCATTCTGTACATTAACGAAATTTCAACTTTACTCACAAATTCACAAAATTTCGTTTTACGCTGACGATCTCAAGTGCATTTATTCATTTTCTAAAGACACTGCTAATAGTTGCGTTGACAAAATCAACACTGATCTACTAATGCTCTCACGTTGGAGCTGTACTTGGAAGATGGAATTTTCTCCATCCAAGAGCAGTTTCATGTGTTTTGGCCCCGCCAAGCTTCCTGGACCCCTAGTATTTCAAAAAAAGTACACTTTTAGAACGATCAACCATAAAAAGACTTAGGTCTAAGTTACACGAATAAGCTAGCATTATCGCCTCATGCAGATCGAATTTCTGCAAAGGCTGCACAGATATGTGGTTTTATATCACATAATTTCTTCCTTCCGGAAATAAAGTTAAACCTATACCGCATGTTTGTTCTTCCTATCCTCGAATACTGCTGTCCCCTATTTGGGCTGATGAACGCCTCTGACCGCAGTAAGATTGAAAAAAAGTTCAGAGGGTTTTTACTCGAAAACTATTTTTCTCTTCCTGGATCCAGTTTCTCTTATACGGATAGATGCCAGTTAGCAAACATTAAATTTCTGTGGGTTAGAAGACTCGAAGCTGGTCTCTGCTTCCTGTTTCGCGTTAATTCTAGCCCAAATATCCCACGAATTAACGCTCTCACTCCGGTAAATCGACCCTATGCCACTCGTAATTCCTCCATGTTCATTTCACCACCCCTTAGCTCCACAACCAACCGGTCTCAGTTTTTGCCTCCAAATATGCTTTCATATGGAATAATCTACCACTGCAAATTAGGTTGTCGTCTACATTAGCTATTTTCAAAACCAAATTACGCAAACATTTAACTTCGAAAGATATAAAGTCCTTATTGTCTGTTTCTTTCCCAAACTCGCAACTTTTGGATTTTGAAAAGGGTGCTCCTGGTATTTGAGGCAGATCCCTTGATATTATATGGGTCTCTAATTATATTTTCCATCATCCTCTGCAGAGTCAATCTTTGCATTCACTTTTCTTCCCTTCCTTTTAAACTAGCATTGCCAACTCTTGACAACCTTGATACTTTCCTTCGAATTTGCAACCCTGACGATAGTCTCCAGGATCTGTTGATGATCGAAGTGGGTTCTGATGGTTTCGCCACTTTGGTGATGGACTATACAGTCAGCAAGGTCGCATCTCGATGATGATCTCGTGACCTCTACTGTCCCTCTTCGTTTTGACCATGTTGTCTACGATGAGTTCGTCCTCTCACCTCCACTGGTGTTTATAAACAGTAGCTCTGACTGCTATATTACCTCTCACCCGACAAGGAGCGTCCCGAACCCTCATACGCAGTCAGCAACATCACAATACTATCCCATTGCATTTAGCTATTAATTTTTTAGTGAAGCAGTTTTTTTTCTCCTATTTTTTTTAAATTGGCGGCTCGCCGAACTCCGCCTCCGATTTAACCCTAGGAGTTTTTTTCACTGCTTCTTTTCTGAGTTCACCGTATATGCCAACGATTGTTGACTTTTGTTTTATAAAATGGCAAATCTTTTTTGAATCGGATATGTTTACCATACTACTCATTTCTGCTGTTCATATGGATGCTCACATAGTGCAGCAATTATCCACTTTGTATTTATTTAAACCATGATACTAAGTTTGTAATGATGGGGCCCTCTGGGCCTTAAATATACAATTTATTTATTTATTTATTTATATATCCAGTCTCCTGTCTGGGTTCAAATCTATAGGCATTTGGTAGGGCTTTTGATCGGCGTGGTTGCCGTCAATTTCACCGGATGTTCCCATAAAAACGAGCGCACCGTTTTGACTATTTTGTTGTCTACTATTTTCAAGTTATGTTCCCCCTCGTATTGACGTCTTTTCAATTCTGCTACCAGTGTCCTCATTTTCATCCGATCGGTGTGAGAGTAATCCGGCTGGAAAAAAAACTCCACGATGATTCTTTCGTAGTTGGGACTTTCGAGAGAGCAAAAGATCTACCTTGTGTTTAGTCCCCAAAACGACTTTGAATGGTCTTGGTCGACCCTCATTTCATTTGTAACGAGAGGCCCCAATCGAAAGATCTTTTTGATGTCGACTGTCACACCAGTTTCTTGCGTATCATTCAATAAATTTTGAATGTCAGCAGATCCTGTTTTACCCTTTCCTTTTGGCGTTTCCCCAGTAGCCTCTGAGACTCCCTGAACTACCAGACAAAATGACCTGTCAGGGAAAAACTCGTTTCTGCATCCTGCTTTCTTTTAGTGATTGAAGGTTGAATCATACCCTTTGATACAGTCTTTAATACTGTGTTCAAATTTGTCTTCATCGATGAGCCTGTTGGTTGATTTGCAGACATCTCTATGGACCTTTTAAACAGCGTGAGTTATCCTGACAATGCGTTTGCACGAATAGCACCCGGAAAACCTGAATTTTGGTTTATGGCATCCAGGTCTGTCGAAAAGTCACAGGCCACTTTTCCGCCATTACTTTGCTGGCTACCGTGCCCTGCTTCATTGTTGTTCGATGGACATGTAAAGAGCATGCTGCTGTCGCTCGTCCGTGGCAGTAAAGAAACCTTACGATTTCTGTTTTTCGACTTTTCAGAGACCGTCGATCGCTGATTTACTTTTGTGCAGTCGGATTCTATGTGCACCAGATTTCCCGAACCTGGGGAAACGCAAGACACAATTTCCTCCTCGCTTATTTTTTTTCTGGTCATCTGTATTTCAACTGACTCAGAGGTTTGTTCTAATGACTTCGTTCTTTTTTTCTCTTTTTGTTTCGCTTAATGTTGTGCCTATTGACTTCTACCGTTTCCTTTCGATGATTATGTTCTAGCTTGCTGATGTTTTTCGGCTCATTTTCATCGTGTTTCGGCGAGTTAATTTTGTTATGTTTTATGAGGACTGATATTATTTCCGATAGGAGATCGAGGTCTCCTTCTAATCTCAAAACTCTGGTTGTGAGTCCACGGCATCCATCACAGTGTGCCAGCCCTTCACTGTTTAGCTTAGTTTTGGTAATGTTCAGTAGTGCACTGCTTTCTTCATTATTGCTGTTTTGTGGTTCTTCTCGGTCTGCTGAGAGTGACTTGAGTATTTCTGGTAAGTTTTTGTCACATGAAATCGAAAACGGTTTACAAAGATAGGAGAGATCATTAATTTTTTTGTAGTGTATACTATTTGTTTTTTTCTGCTGGCTTCCCGGGCGTGGCCGAGCGGTCAAGAGCATCGGTAGCTAATCGAGAGGTTGGTGTTTCGAGTCCTGGCTGAAGCGGTGAATAATTTTTCTCGCGTGGTCGGGTCGTGAACATTTGCGTTTCCCATGCCAGCAAGATCTCTACGAGGATGCATTAAGTTTTTAACGAGCAGCTTAAATTATCAAGCGAATAGTTTACTGAGCACAAAAAGAAGTGCTTTCCGAACCGAATTCACTATCGAATGTTAATACGAAGCAAAAGAATTATGCAGCCTTCGAAGTGAGTTTGCCGGTGGTTCTCCGTTTCTTTCTGATGTAGACACCTTTCCTGGCGAGAGACTGTTTTCTGAAGCCCGTATGAGGCAGGATCCAAATGAAGCTGAGTTAGCTTATTATTCAAGATTCCGATATCAATTTTCGTCTGCCTGAATAGCACAATGTCTATAAAAAATTATAGGCTGATCTTGATAAACAGACAATATATGATCCAATGACAACTTATTTCGTTTAGTCCTGAGATTGGGAACAGATTATTGGCCAAAAATCAAAAGCTTGGAGACGAGCGAATTTCAAACGGAGGTCCAACGACGCCGCTATTGAAACAATATGAGCAATAAATGCGCCTATTCGTTCAAAACCATTTTGAAAAAAACAATAAATGATAGGATGAATATTCAGGAACGACTCAGCCGTTTGAAGAGGTCAAAGGTCCTGGATAACTTCAGATCTTCAAGGGGTTTTGCACTTTTGGTTCACTGAGCAGAGTTGACAGAATGTATTGGTGTAGAGGCTGTTTTTATCAAGTCGATGAAGTTGATAAACAAATTCCAATTTGATGTCGTTTTGTGAGATAATTCGGCACTAGAAAATTTCCAGAAAATTCCAAAGAGCAATTACGTTCGTGCAGTGGCAGTTTTAATGCCAAAATCAGAACAAGCGAAGTGTTAACGATTTTCAAACTGTCCAAGTCGGAGAACAAAAAGATACGTGGTTCCTTTACACACGATGACCTATGTTTTCCGTCTTCTAAAGTTTCTCACTGTGCTTAGGTCATTAGTATATTGTACATACCAACGTCTTCCTTTCCCTCCTGGGTCGTTGCTAACGCATTCTGGGCACGTAACAATGGTTCATATTCGTAACCCCACACTACTTATGAAATGTACGCTTTAGCATATTTGCCGATCGTGGACTGCAGGTTTAAAGAGCACAAGCACATATCCTGGAAGTTAAGGTAAATTGCCCAGGCTTTCCTTCTAAATAATTGCCGCAACGTTGCATGATATCACATCAAAATTTTGACTGTCCATCAATTATGAAATTCGTTTAGTATTTCAAACGAATGAGTAGTTCTTTTGTTTTAAGTTTACCAAAAGAACTTGATTAAACGTTTAAAGGATATGTTAAAACGACTTAGTCGTTTTTCAGGTAACTTGAAGCAGTAAATGGCTAAGCTGAAAAAGTGTCTTCATTGCTCAGCCGTTAAAACAGCACCGGTTCGAACTCAATTTACGAAAAAGAAAACACGCATGAGAATTTAATCTAAATCGGACAAAACTTGCGTTGCTAGAAAAGACATGGTGCCTACACAGCTCAGTAATTCAGTGGACGTTTCTATTTTTAAAAAGATTATGAAAGCAGGCCTGATCCAGCGCATGATGCTCGTCGCTGATCAAAGGCACTTTACTCGGTCAACTCTTTTTATACTTGGTTCCTTTGGTAGTCATTCCTATTTACTCATGTAATTGGAGTACGCAGAAGTCAAACTATTTATTTTCCCAAAAATCAGAGCTTAAGCGAATTGAATTTACCATTGCCCCCAATCGCGTTTGGTGTCCCGCTTGTTGCCCATATAACTTCGTATAAGGGCTGTACATTACTTTCTTTTCAGCATGGGAAAACGGCGAGTACCTAGATTTGGGTTAAATACTCTCAGAACTATTGACAGATCCAATGAATTATTTGAAGAGTATTATAGAAACCAACTTGGGCTGGATGAGGCCGATTTCCAGGCGTTTATCTCGTCTCTTAGGCAGGATCTTCCCGTGACATTTCGAATCACTGGTTTCCGCCAACAGAGTATGGAACTACTTTCCCTTCTTCAAGAGAACTATCTTCATACTCTTATTGACAAGACAGATTCAACCAACGCGAATTTTTCTATAAAGTCTCTTGCGTGGTACCCAGACGAAATGGCTTGGCAGATTGACGCCAGCCGAGCTACGATCCGGAAACTGGATGAATTAAAATCCCTCCAGAATTTCCTGGTATCGGAGTCTGAGTCAGGTGAATTTACTCTTTCATTTCTTTTTCACTGGTTTTGCACTATCTTGTCACAAACACTGATCCTGGTTGCACATATTCCCGTCTTAAGGGCGGTCATCAGAAAAACTTCATCTTATTATCTTCTGGTTTTGCGATCATATTCGCATGCGGTAATCACAATAAAGGTTTTTGTTTTTGCACGGTAAAGAAGAATATAAACGTCATAACGAAGTTAGGGACGGCTGACTAACATCTGGGATAACTCGATTATCTACCCAGGCTACTGCCCTAATAACAATTCGGACGCGAGTTGGATCCGAGGATACGAATTTTCGGACGCGAATCGGATCCGACCATGACTTCGAATTCGGACGCGAATCGGATCCGAAAATTCGTATCTCGTTTTTCAACCGCACAGCGGAACCCCTTACTCCTTTGGTTGACGCCCATACTAGCTAAACGGTTAAAAACGATCCCCATTACATTCTAATCGAATAGTTATTAATGATAAGATGACTCTCGGAAGACTGAGTGAGCAATTAAAATATATTTTGCTTAAAAATATGCAAAGCGTAAGTGTACAAAAATAAATCTTATAAATTTCTCCTAATCAATTGTCCTGTGTTGATGGACCCGCCAATCCCTCAGCCGTTTCATAAGGTATCCACCCTGTAATGAAAAAGACAATAAAAATTAGTGATGGAGAGTTAACAATGCGCATGTGTTTATGTAGTAAATGTTTGTATAAAAAGGTTGATAATTTAAAATCTACATACCGTCAGCACAGTGCCCCAGGGCTGCCTTTAAGCCCCTTTTTCTGCAGTCGGTCATATGCCTTTTTTTGAAGGCATTTTTGAAAAGCTCGTTCTAGCTGCAATTTGTCCGACTTTTTGTGGAATATTCCAGAGATTGAAGACGTCTGCGGTGCACATGAATTAGTTAATATTGAAATATTTCTTACCCAAAAGAATTCCGTATAAAGGGGAGAGAACAAAGGCCTATTTGTCATAGTGGCGATCGTAGAAAGTTAGCCGGTAGGTCACCTCATCGGCGAAGAGCGATGTGAAAACGCGATCAGCAAAATTGCTGACGCTATCACCGCCAAGGGAGGCCAAATGTGTAACCTAGTAAGACGATAATTCATGTCCAGAAAACCTACCAATTCCTGTCTATATGCCCTCTATGCGACGGCTTTGGTCAGGGCATCTACTTCGTCAAGGGCGATGCCGTGTGGCCACCACCTACACTTTCTAAGCCTGCAAAAGCGTTATCTCTTGCATTTGGCTTTGCGTTATCCATCGAAGACTTGCTTTGATGGCTGATCGGCTGGGTCTTCTTGTTTTATTACCACGTCGCCTCTTTCGTTTGCGCCGAATCCCGTCTAGAAAGATTATCTTTGGAAGGTAATGAGCTACAACCAAATAGGAAAAAAGGGATGATGAATGCAAAAATAGTTCATAAACAATGGGCTCCATAATTCTACCTAAGATAGGCCAAAACCCGCGCTTAGTTTTCTTATGTATAGGGAGCCCATCAATAGCTAAATAAGTTACAATAATATTGCCTATTAGACGCCTCAAAACTGCTCAGTTAACTGTTTCACAAGTACTAAATGATCGTACTCACCACTGCCCATTGCCGTCACCGTTGAAACATCACTTTTCCAAGCCAACAGCGTTCGTGCGTCTGCGAGAAGGTCAGAGGTCAGCCGTCTTATAATCTTCAGAAGACTGCTCTGGTGGATCAATGGCATATGCGAGCGTATTGCCCAAGAAATCATAGCCTCTTGAAACGTAGGTTCCTCTTCAATTGTAGGTGTGCTTGAAGAGTTGTTTGGTGCAATGTCAGATAAATCTGATGTCAAACTTGCATCCTCATCAACAGAGGAAATCTCTAAGTCATCATATGACGAACGAGAGGAAGAGGTCAGATGCCACGACGATTAAGATGAGTCGGACGGATACATTTCCCTCATATTCTCGGCAATTTGACGTAAATCATCCAGAAAACCTTTCTGGGCACGTCTCCTAAGTGTTTTCGTAGATACTGCTCTAAACATTCTGCAAAAAAAGCAAAAAAACAGTCAGTATAGACAGAACAGTGGTGCAGGCAGTTACGCGACCGCGTCGCAGCACGACAGCGCAGGAAGTGGCATGGCACGGCGCGCGCGGGATTGACAGCTCAGTGCCCGATCGATTTGCCAATAACACTGCGTGCATTCTCTTGCGCCCTTAGCGACGCGTCATCGAGGTTCACTAGCAACCAATCAAATTCCAGATGCGATTAACGTACGACCGTTCGAGCCTCGAATCGTATTTCATTGCTATTAGGGTGGTAATGGCACAAGTAACCTGACGGCATAATCGTTCGTGTGGTCAATTTGGGCAGTAACTAGAGAAATTACCTCCCACATAGCATGACAGGTTCAGGTAGCCATTTAATTATGACCGTTTTCTGTGCATATTACCGTTCAAAAATGGACAACAGCTTAAATTACTGAAATGTCGAGCGAACAGTTGTTGTGCTTTAGCGATATATCTTGCTATTTTTTATCGCCGTGGCTCCCATATATTTATCCCGACCATGTTCTCACTACACTCTTCATATAAATGCTTTATGACTTTTGTCAGGGTTGTCTTTTTTACTTTGTCACTCCGTAAGTTGTTCCGACTGCCCCGATTACCTGACGAGCAAATGGCGCGGACTGTCTATAATGGGTTTCATTGCGCTGTATGGATCTGATTAAACAACCCTGTTAATTGAATTGGAATTTGTCAGCACCTGAGAAACTTACTAATTTTTGTCAAGTGAGCGCGGAGTAAACATCTAAGAAAATGTAAATCGTGTTTTTAACTGTATATTTCTGAGCCTTTTTATTTGCTATTACTTCCTCTCTTTCAAGGTAAATTCCGTATTTTCTCTGCATTTTCAGGCAATATCAGTAGGCAGGAAGCAGTTAGCATGTTGCCTCCCCTTGTACTTGATGTAAAGGAACATCACGCGGTTTTGGATCTTTGCGCAGCTCCCGGTTCGAAGTCTGCCCAACTCGTAGAATTGTTGCATGCAGATGCAGAGAAAAGAAATAGTGATGGTACTGGATACGCCGAGCCATCAGGCTTTGTCATTGCAAATGACTTGGATAGGAAGCGTTGTTACATGATGATTCACCAGGTTAAAAGGCTACAGAGCCCGTGTGTTCTCCTTACAGAAGAAGATGCAGCTATATATCCTCGTATTTTTGTTGATTCTCCATCGAATCCCAACGAGGTATTTTTATACGTTTCGTTTTTTCAACGCTTATGGTATTTTATTTTTCTTTGCGTTCTTCCACATCCGTCTGAACTTCCGATCTCGAGTCGTGCTTACAGTTCACAATTATCCTAGACCTTGAACTGGCATTTCATCTACTTTCATATTCACATCCGACGGCACAAGCATCGTCTTACAACCCTAGTTTAGTTCGTTACTTAAAATGCAATTAGGTTTTTACAAAAATGTCAAAATTCGTCTCGTTACTAACTTATTGAAAGACAAGAAAATTCTCTGGTATTAAAGGTTTTGCTCTTGAGCAGAGTACGTTAGATTTTGGGTCAAAGAGTCGTTCCTTATATCGCACGTATACTTGTGTTTCACAATTCCGTTGACATTGCCTTGGAGGCTCCACAAAATCATTGTTATCTGAGACCAATGTGTGTACGCCAATTTATAATAGGACTGACTTTGCATCACAAAATTAATCTAGAATAGGGCCTGTTAATCAGAAGATCTGTCTCACTTTCTAACCGAGGCTCACTAGAATCCGCCACAAGGACTCAATATACGCAGAATCGAACGCTGTAACGAATTTAATACAGTAAACGGCCGCCAGTTACTGGTAGGTACGACGGAGCTTGAAAATGCTGTGTAATAAATATCTGGTCGGTGCATCCATATCGATCTCGGAATCTTGCTTTAGTTGCGTCATAATAATTAGGACGACAAAGACCTGTGCTGCGATGCCGTTGAGATTTTTCCTACCATTTTTCTTATACTTGTCTCACTTCCTAAAGTTAGACACTAGAATAGGCATGCCCACGCATCAAAAACGAACTCATCCTCTTACGCCTTTGCAGTGGTTTCCGAGCGTCAGAGCATCGGTATATGAATTATACACTTCGATAGGATGCCCTTCTCTCCTCTTGTAGTCGATCGACCTTGGCCACGTCTCCAGCACTAAGTTTTTCTTTTACGTCGTGAAAATAGTGTAGGTGGCTTAACTTTGGCCTTGGGAGGCGTTTGGTGGAGTTTCCAAGTATCCATGTCGTTAGAGGCCTGATAAGTGGAAGATATGATTTCCGTCTTATATTTTTCATTGTCATCCATAACCGAACTTTTATTTTCCGGCGTTGACGAGAGGACTCACCCTTGTGTTACATACCCAGTATGGTCTTTGTAAACATCTGTGGTATTATCGCAGGAATCCAGGCACTGCAACGTCGCTAAGTAAATCCTAAAGTTGTGCCGACTGCGACTGCTTTTTATAAGGACTTCAGTGTTGATGACGTATTGCGTGCTCAATCCGATCGGACAGAACGAGACCAATATCTGCGTTTATATGCTCGAATGTATTGGATAGTCATGGTTGTACGACATCAAGGTGCCTTGTGCCAATCATGTTTGGCGCTAGTGAGAGCTGATCCTTCGAATGTGTGTGGGCTAGAATATGGTTTGGCTATAGGCGTTGTAAGTTTCGGCAAAACGTGTCTATCTACTACCATTTTACCATAGAGCTGATTTGAATTAAGCCAGTCCGCCCAGCCGTGCCACAACCGTTTAAGTGAGAGTCCTGTACATGTGTGCGAGGATTCTAGAAGCAGGTGTGGATGGCAAATGTCCGTTTCTATTTGGAAAATCTGTACATATTTTCACAAATGTCGCACTGTTGACCAAGTCACCAGCAGCCAACGAACAGGTCGTTCGAAAATTCTGCCGGTACAGCTCTTGCATTTCAGTCACTGACAACCTTCAGCAGACCACGGTGAAGGAGTCATTAAATCAGTTAATACAACTGCGGGTGAATTTTCTTTTCGTCTTGGCCAGCAATTGATTTTGACGCGTAGAGGGAAACGACAAATATATTAGTAAAAACTTATTTTCGATCGCAAGCCCTATAACTGGTCATTTACTGGCTTCTACACAAACCTGCTCGTGGACAAAAATGGTTACGCTACGTCAAATATAGTACATACATAGGTTTTTAATAGGGGGTGGTGGCATGGGCTCCGATTATTGTTGACATGGCCCTTCAAGTTGTTGCTCTTTTCCAGCTCGTTTGGATGCACTGCTGTGATTGAATTTATTTCAACGCTTACCTTATGATTCCTATTTTGGTGAGTTGGAATGTGGACAGTCTTGACATTTATGAACCGTCCAAAATTAGAGGACACAACTGCTGTTTGACCGCATCCTCGCTGACGTGCCCTGCAGCGGCGACGGTACCCTACGCAAAAGCCCCGACATCTGGAGGCGTTGGACTCCTAAGATGGGTCGCGGCCAGCACGATCTTCAGAAGCGCATTCTGCGACGAGGATTGGAGTTGCTTCGAGTGCCCTCTCCCGATGAGACCACTGACTTACCGCGTCTTGTCTACTCTACGTGTAGCCTCAATCCAGTGGAGGATGAAGCAGTTATTGCTTCCATTCTCAATGCCACAGGCGGAGCAGTGCGTCTTGTTGAGCCGGAACTCATATGCCTTAAAGGACAGGTCGGGCGGTCGGGTTTTGAGGCTAGACCAGGCCTGCGAAGTTGGCGTGTCCTCCTGGGCTCCAACAAGTGGATCAGCTCTCACGACGAAGTCCCAGTGAAGTAAGCCTACATGTGCGTGCCCGTATGAAATTTTGAGCATTGATATTAATTTATTTAAAAGCCGCCTTTTAAACTGCAGTTATTACCCACGTTAAATGGACGAGTAGGCAGTAAATGATCCTGGCGTCATTGACGACGCTTATCACATGCACCTTGCTGTAAGAAAAAGCCAACCAGTTCAAAAGTTCCCGAACTTTAGGTCGCTTATAGGCTCTTCAGTTGTCTTACAGACCACCTGATCTTACGTTTGTGGGTATAAGGCCTTTTGGCTTAGGAAAACTATTACTGAGCACAGATTCTTTCTAGAAATGCTAGATATCAGAAATTAATTTCTACCATTTTGCCTGCCATTACTACTCGTCTGACACGGCTGACATCAAAAACGTGTTGCATTGGTTCTGTATTTCCTCACAGTTATGGTTCAGATACTAAAAGGAAACCAAATGACGGTCTCACTATGGCTTTCCATCCTAGATAGCCAACAAAAGGGCTTATATACACGAAAGCGTTTCAGAAGTCGATCATATGTTTCACACAGACTTCGAGGGTTTCCAAAAAATTGATTTTGAGACATGGCTTGTTAAAAATCATGGAAAACAGACTCGGTTTTGATATTGAAACTTCCGTCTAGTCGAACTGTAATAAACTTATAAAGAAACATTTATTAGCGCTTCTCTATGCGCCCTCAACCCGGCTAGTCGCCTGTATTCTACCCTCGGCACCTTTTAGCCCAAATAAGCAGACCACTGACGGTCTGTCATCACATTGTCCTATAAGCTCGTTAGCCGTCGTTAATATGTGGAAGCTTAAGGTTCCCATGTAAGTCACTCCAAATGTTGGTCACTTATTGTTACTTCGGAAACACTACTGTTTATTTATTTTATTATCTTTTTAAATTTTATTAAGCTAGAAGATGCTGTTTCATAGAAACCCGAAATAATACAAGGCTACTTAGTTTTACCAATTCCTCCTGGTTAATAAGCTCGCTCGCGTTGCAGTCTGCCGTTCTTTCTTCTTTCCCTCTAGAGTTTTAATTTTTCTCTCTCAGCGATAAGGGCACGATGCAACCGAGTTTATTTGCACCGCCCAATGCCGACAAATTGCATCTGGAATACTGCCGTCGTGTTCTTCCACATGACCAAAATACTGGTGGATTTTTCATTGCCGTTCTGGAGAAGATTGCCGAGCTTCCCTGGATGCGTTCTAAAACGCGAACTCTAAAGAAAGAAACTGTATCCGCACCTCTAGAAGAAGACCAGAAACTTACGTCAACCGAAGGTAAGGTTTTATCCCAATTGATTACATGAACCGCAATTTACATGTTTTGCAGTCTAGGCTGAATCCAAACTGGAAAATTAAAGCTGCAGATAATGTAGAAAAGGTAATTGTCCATGTAAAGTTTAGAAAAAATCAACTGTGTCTTTTAAGTTTTTGGTGAGGTTTGTCCCTCAGAAGTTAATTTTTGTGTACGATACTCCCAATCCGGACATTTGTTCTTGGATAAATTTGTAAAATTTTACTAAGATTGAAAATAATTCTTGTGATTTAATTCCTTTTATTTTTCCTAAAACTGTACCTCAAACTACATTCTCTACGGTTTACCCGAAGACAATAGCACTTTCATTTTATGGCTTAACAAGATTCAATGTAAAGCTTTTTATAAGAATGTTTTAAGCCAAAAAGGGGCGTTGCCCAGTAGTTTAACGGTACGCAATGGAAGCGCATTAAAAGGCTGACTCGCTTCGTACTAAGCCAACCCCCGGAATCCTAGGGAGATCGTCAAAGAAACTATGCTGTGTTCAAACCGACCACGAATTTTCACAATGGGGACCTCATACAAAATGGTTAGATAGTTTCCGATCGGGCAGTCGCATCCAACCCCTCACAACACCCCCCGTAGAAAAAAGCCATACAGAGGTGCACCAGATCATCATCAGCAGGGATTTCGAACTTGTTGCTTGTTAATTTCCTCAGAAATTAACCGCCATCTTGGAGTAAATCAGTTTAAACTACGGTCTGTAGACCCAGTTAGAAAGTTGCGAACTGCATGGTGTATGATGCTCACTTCTTTACCTCACACTAGCTAAAGATCACTCAATAATTATTAACGGAGTGCGAAAGAGCTTCACCGCTTATTTTACGGTTTTCAGACACTTTAAAAATGGTCTCACTATTTTTGCTCTGATGGGACGTAACCTAGGTTTCCGGCACTGATTATTGGAGAACAATTAACTCTCATGCATACACAGACCATGGAAGGCGACAACTCGACAGATGTAATGTGTTTTGTGCTCTGCTTGACTTGCGGCCCTTGTCAACCTGATTTTCTGACAGACTTAGGTCATGCGTTGGTTGCCTAGTTTCTGTTATGGTTAACAACTGACGGAATAACTAGTTTATCCTCTCAGGACTGAGGGTCAGGTTGCAATGGCTCGTTCTTAATGTAGCTTTTGTGGCATTCCAACTCATTTGGGATCTGAGAGGCCCCGTCCTCTTGTGTGAAGTGCTGGTTTCTTGTGCGTGGACCGGGGGGGATAGCGTTGCTGGTGGCACGTCAAGTTACGGGTTCACGCCCCGCCAGTCATCTGCACCCGAGCCCGCCTCCGGTCTGCTGGGCTTTGTTTTGACCACGGACATAGGTGGGTGCAGGAGGAGGGAGTGTGGTAGATGCAGTGCAAGTCACCGGCCCTGCGCACATCTGGATATGTGGCAGATGGTGGACATCGTTGCCAATGGCAGTCAAACTGTCATCATAGTTGAAATACATCCTATTTTTAGCTGGAATCAATATTGCTTGACATATATATGGCACTTGATGGCACATTGGAGCTTCTTTGTAACCTGCTGGCATTCTAAACCGACGCGTTTCTATCGGTTCCTAGTGTTTAATAATCTTGGAACGCGCGTTGCTTTTGTTTTTTGTTGTTGTTGTGTATTGAGGAAACCCCAAACTCCTTCGCCTAGTAGCAAAAAACGTTCAGATACCTGCTAGACAGTGTACTGGTGGGCGCTCTGTCTCTCTCCAACCCAATGCAGTTACCTATTTGGCCCCTAACGTCTGCCTGGCATCTGTTTGTCCGCCCAGTTACCGTGAGCGCCGCTGTCGGTGAAGAGGAGGTGAAAGAGACGAAAGCCGAGGAACCCAAACAAAAGCGCGCTCGCATTGTTCGTGAGGAAAGCGGCTTTGTCTACTTTGATCCCACCACTGACAAGGACTGGCCTCAGATTCGTGACTACTACGGCATACGAGATGAAACAGTGCAACAGGAGGAGTCGGTGACTTCGCGCCTTCTGCACGCTGACCAGTTGCTGTACCGCCCCTGTGGGGAGATCCTGCGTCGACGGAATATCTACTACACCAATCGAATGGTCAAGCGTATCATAGAGGCTAATGTCAATAAAGGTAAGTTTGCTGTTCAGTTAGCCTTTCAGGTTTGTCTTGCCGTCTTTGCTTTCATTATCCCTGTCCTGCAGCAATCATCATCACTTTACTGGCCGCCCTATTTAATAATCGTTCCCAGCGAAAAAAGCAGCCTCTTACAAGAACTGACGCACACTGATCTCTTTGACTTTTGGAGGCAACTGGAAGTAGAACTCACAATAATAACAGTCCACAAATCGACCAGGCATCCTTGAATGTCTGTCCACTACTAATAATTTACGTAACTAGCGATTCTTACAGGATAACTTCATATCTACCAACCTATTTTACTTGTAGCAGGGTCTCTCCTGGAATTTTAATGTACTAGGCAGTGTATTTACTAGCCGGAGGCCTAGAAAAAATATTTTGATTCGTATTGCCGTCCCTTGCAACTAAATAGACGGCTTAGGTGCAGTAAAAAACCTTCCAGAGCTTGAATATTTTTTTCCAATACTTGGGATCATCTGGTCCGTCTAATTACAAAACCAGCTTTTATCACAAACACCAATGACAAAAATAGGCAGTTTGCGCAACCATCCGTCTCGGGACTCCTACATATTTGACGTGTAAACTCCAGGCACACCCAAAGTGGCTTTACTCGAATTTGGCGGTTGGCGGTTACTTTCCGCCTTAGGATAATTTTTTGCCGGTTTGGCGAGTTTCATATTGGCATACGTTATCCTATTAAAAATGTTTCCAGTACTTTCTGCGGCTCCTCTGCTTCTTAAAGAAAGAAATGAAAAGTATAGAATTTAAACCGTCATACCGAGTTCTATAAGAAAAGTCGACAAGAACGTAATATGTGACCCAACTCAGGCAACAAAGGATAGGTTATTGTGTAATATGAGGTCGGTGGTAATAGGATTTTTATGTATGGGGCTATAAGAATAAAAAGAAACTGCCAACCTAATCATAACCCTTTCTATTGTTTTCATTAGGGTTAGCTTTCGTTGCCGGGTTAGTTTTTTGCCCCGACGAGTGTGCTGATTACGAGATCCGGCGGCTTTACCTCACGCCGACAAATATGCACGATATCATTTCTGATTGACCCGACTCACTTTTATTCCGACCCTTGTCGGAAGTAAGAATGAGGCCCGCTCTTCGCATTCTTTCATTATCAAGTAAAGCGTGGGCATTTTGTACCTACCGCGGCGTCCTGATAGTTGCCGCTTGGGAAGTTTCCATTTTATCCGATACATCGACCCTCCTACCGCCAAAAAATATTATGTGACCCTTCTAACCTGGCAACAAATTTTAGCCCCAACGGGCACAATGTATAGAGGTAGGGTTACGTTGTCATGTAGTACGGTCGCGTAGTACACGCTGACCTGGGTTGGGTCGCATATTACGTTCTTGCCAAAAATATTATCCTTTGGTTCTATAGGCATTCCAATCGACTGATTGCCTTTTTTCAAGACTGTCATTCACACCGCTTCACAAGTAAAGATAAATATGTTTCGCCCCCCCTGCAGGTCTGCACATTGTAAGCGGCGGTGTTAAGTTGTTCGCAGTGTGTGAGGACAAACAGTTCAACGGCTACCGCCTACTGCACGATGGTGCCCACCTCGCAGATGCTTTTCTGCCACGCTTTACCAACCCTCCTGTCGCCTATCCGCCGCAGGCTTGTTTCCGTCGCATTATCCTCACTCAGCTCGAACACGGTGACCTCTTGACCCTGCTGCGCGAGGAGATGCCTCTAGTGGAGAAGATGACTTCGACAACGCGCAGCCAGTGGGCTCAACTCTCCGTTGGACCCGTGCTGATTGAGTACGATCCGGAAGCAGCTTTCGTTGCAGACCCCGACAAAGCCATCGAGGTATGCAGACACCTTTGACGCCTCCACCACCACCAGCTTCGTCAAAAATGATATTTTTGCCACTTCCAAAATTCGCTAAGATGCTTTGGTTGAACCTAGATATGGGGTTCCGTGGCAGCAGGATCGCACGGCATACCACGTCCATGAGCTTACCACCCTGGACGCAGTTTTTTAGGCGACACAATCCAGTCGATCACTAGCGTGCAATCCTGTTGCTCGGTGCTTAGCACTTTTCAACTACTTGTGGGAGGCACTGAGGTGGTGAACCATAGTGACTTTTCACAGAAGCTGTTAACTGACAAACAAGCACAACTTAGTAATTTGCCCGAAAGAGGGAGAGAGGGCAGGCTTAAAACAGGCCTCAAAAATGTTCTTAGACTTTTTATCATCTGACTATAACTGACATCAGTGGTTTTCTAATGCAAAATAAGTCGATGCGAGTAGCATCCTTCACATATTCGGCACACATTTAATCGACCGCTGAGTTAGATTGTTGATTGCCCGTGTAGATGTCTCCGCGTAAAATGCACAGCGGTATTTATCCGCCATCGTGGTAATTTTTTGGAACGGTTAATGTTTTCAACGCATTTATTAATGCCGAAATCAGCCGGACGATCAGTTGCCAAAAATCAAGAAACACGCAGCTCCAATCGCCGGTTTCCCTTTGAGCCTTTGTCAGGCTGGTTACATCAGATCTGGGGAGGATGCAACGTGTGAAGGTCTGGTACAGCCCCCAGAACATAGGCTTCACGGAGGCCCGGTGTTTAACCTCTCAAAGGAGATCGGCTTACTCACTGTGTTTATCGAGACGTAGATACGCATTGGGAGATTCTTGGTGCTTTGCTTATTTTACCTTGACAAAATTTTTAAACATGGTTTTACTTGGCACACTGTCGCCACCTCCCAGATTTATGTAAAGAAAAGATTTGTTATCCTTTAGCGGTACGTAGTGACCACTTGTGTGCAAAGCGTTAGTCCTGACTCGAGCCCAGATTTTACCATTGTGTGCCTAATCCGATCCAGCAGCCCAACAAGTCACAGATGGGAGAAGTAACTCAGCTTATCCCTGCTAGACGTAGAGCTAGAACTCTTTCCATCGATCCACAGGAATCATAGCGGTCGCAAATGTTTTGGCGGTTTTTCATGTTTGCACATATTTTACCTCATCACTTAGAAGGGTTGTACGAAGTCCTTTCCACATGAAGTTATGTCTTCAAATTAACTACTTATAGCAAATCGTATTTTGGTTGAAAGGGTTGGCGGTTTTTACAGCCTAAGAATCTGGAATATTTATTTTACTGCTTGTGCAGTGTACAGTGTCTACGTGGTAATACCTTGTGGACAATAAACGAATTCTTTGTAGAGAAACCAGTAAAGCCACCTGTCCTGTCTAAAAAAGTTCAATCTTAGGGCCTTCTTTCTGCAAGAAGAATCGACTTCCTACAAGCATTTAACTCGAGGAAAAAATTAACAGTACGCAAATAACCATATCTCCCAAAGTGTGCTAATTACTTTACGTTTATGGTTAATGCGAACCAATGTTCATACCATCGGAAGGGTTGTCCTTCCGATACAGATTTAAGGCTTTTATTGCTGGCTAAGCTTCGGTACAGCGCGAGTCTCTGAACATGAAACATATTTTACTGCCTTGTTTAATTCATATCGGAAAGCCCAGACACGCATGGTTCGCCGATCTTGTGCCGCTGCATGACGCAGCTGCGAGGGGTTCGGCTCATCAGTGGGTCCCTCAGCGTTCCCTATGTGTTTTCTGGTATATGCATTCCAGGATCCAAGCTGACACGCATTAATTTCTGAAGAACTTAATGTGTGACCTTGGAGTAGATCCTTCAAAAAAAAAGCTTCCCACGCTCGTCAGTAGTATATACCATGTGATTATTTACCTTATGAACAGTACAAGTATTAGCTTAAAGCCCACATCCGCTTGTTTTGCAGATCTTGTGCGGTTGCATGACCCAGCTAATGGATTTTTAGCTCTAAATTCATACCAAATTTCCGACCAAGCCTAAAAAGCTTCCTTCCGAAGAATATACTCTAAGTTCGTGCACGCATTTCCAAGGAAATTAAAAAAGCAGCATGCAACTTCAGTTCTTATACCAGAATGCAAACGGGGGAAAACTAAGGGACCCAGTGATGAGCCTAACCCCGCACAGCTGCGTCATCCAGCGGCACAAGATCGGTGAACCACGCGTGTCTGGGTTTTGGCTAGACTCTGTGATACCAGTGCGGTAAATAACATTTAGCTCTTTTCACAGAATCAATTTCGCCTTTTTTGACAAAAACTTCACCTCACGGTCCCCCCCGCGTTTCTTGCCTCACTCAGCCCTATGACACCGCCGCTACCCTTCTTCCGCGTTGCAAGCTCGCTTTCGCCGGCTGGCGCGGCATAAAGAGTCTGCGCCACTACATTGACCGCCACGAGCGCCTGCATCTTCTGCGTCTCTGTGGACTCGACTCCTCCATCCCCATGTTGATGGGCAAGCAGCAGCAACAGCCGCCGAGTGAGACGGAGCCGGCAGCAGACGTGACCGAGGACTCGCCCTCACTTCTGGCTCCTGCCGGTGACACCTCGAATAAAGAATCCTCGAATTGCGAACCCTGCCTTAGCAACGCCTCTTCTTGATGCCGTTTTTAAATTGTTTTGAGCGTAGCTGCTACTTGTCTTGTAGTTTTTCCGAGGGGGGCGGGGGCATTTTGGTGATCTGACGTCGACGGTTCTCACCAATTGCCGTTTTCGCATATGTTTTAACTCCCCCTTTAGAGACGGGGTTCGGTAGCACAGGTGAACCTGCGCCAATTACAAAAGAGATCAGTCTAAGGATTAAGCCTAGGTTTACAATTAGGACGTAAGAATGGGTAACTTTCATTAAATTTAGCGTGAAGTTATCTAGATTAAGGAGATTCATATATCTGTGTCTTACCCTGTTGTTTTCAGATCGCAGACCGACGAGTGCGGGAAACTGGAGGGGAAATGAACACTGATAGCATGTCTGGTAGTTCGGATAGGAAAGCTTACTAACCGATAAGACATGTTTCCCAGTTAGTTTTTTTTGTTGGTGAGGAAAACAGTGGGATATCAGGGAGACAGTGGTTGTTTTTAAGCCAGTTCTTGAAACTATCAGGGGATATGCAGGACGGGAATTAGCGGATAGCCTTAACGTGGAACCCAATTTCAAATTATTTCGTGCATGCTCATATGCTGGTTCCAGCCGGAGATTATTTCCAGTCATTTAATGCTAATCAAACACAACTAAGTAGTCGTTCGAATAATGCGTATCCCTGCAGACATCGATGTCAAAATGTATGTGAATTCGATGACCTCTCAAAAAATACTCGCTAGTTCACTTAATATACCCACTCGAAAGGGCCTTCCTGGAAACTTAATTGGATTATTTTATTGTTCAAAGCTCGTTGATTTCTGTCTTTTTTAAAGAAAGTCTGTGTTACCACTTATTTAAATGTCCCCAAGTCACATGGCCGGGTAATGGTCTAGGCTAAGTAACTTCTGTTCTCTCATGAGATTGTAACTAACCGTTTGCAACAGGGCTTCTCATGTACGATGGTGGACATGTTCGAAGGGTAATGACCGCATTCCCAGATAAATTTATATTAGGAATTTCGAGAAAAAACGCAACGCTGAAAAAGTGAAAAAGGTTGATTTTATGAAGAGATCATCCAAAAAAGCACAATCAATGTGTCAGGCATGATTGGTTTGGTCATCAAGCGGGCCTTTTCAGTATTCCTGTCCCTGTTCATTGAGGTCCTCGGAGTCTGTTTCTTCGGGGGCCTCCTCTTCGGGCTCGTTTGCTGCAGCCTCCTCTGCTGGCGTTGGATCTGTGGCCTCCTGGGGTTGTTCTTTTGCCTCTTCCATTGGCTCGGGCGGAGTGTAGGGGTTCAAACCTGGTCCCGTAGCCTTCAGACCCCAACCGATGTAGATATTGTCGTAATTTCTGCAGGCAGAGGTAATGGACAGAATTAGTTAAATTCGCCGTCAGCGGATAGTGAGACAGACCTGTGGAGGGAGCATCGCGTATTGTGGTTCTCTTAAATGCTCACGAGCTTGCGAAGACATAGATGAACATTTTTACTGAACGGAACTTCTGTATCTACAAGAGATCCGAACCTGATTGGTAGAAGACTGACAAATACAAAGCCTTGAGAAGGCCTTTGCTTTACGTTGCCTTAAACAAGTCATTACGCCGACCAGCATACATGACTGTAAGCCCGAAGTTGACGGCAGTTTGCCGTGACAAACGACGGCCGCCGCATGTCTCATGGAGTGCCCAGCGCCTGCGGCTTGCATGTTACTTAGTATTTTCAGGCAGACCAGCGCAACATCCACCGCACTTTCTCTTCGCTTACCCGCATTGCCCCGATAGCACGATAATTCCATGATGACCGGAGGTAGGCGCGGACAAAGTAGCTGCCATAATTAAATGACCTGTCTACGCGTGCCACAAACGATCTGATCCCCGCAACATGCATCAGACCGCTGTATGGGGTGGTTCTGGTGACAATGTGTGAGAGTATCATAAAGACCACACTGCGGCCAGAATCCCTGCCCTGAGAAGGACTGCTATCCCGTCGGTTGGCAGCGTTCGACGCCACGTCTAATAGCATGGTTTTAACTCGATATATATATGTATATATTAGTTATTATTATATTGAAGGATGTGGAAAAGAATTTTTTCCTGTGATAAAATCTCTCTTCATTCTGCCCTGAAGTAGTCCTCTGTTCAAGCCTGTCACCCAGCTAGGTACAGTGGCTGGTGCTGCGTGAAGTCTTACGTCCAACGTGCGCCGCAAACCTTTACGGCAGTAGTTACGGCCCCGCACAGACCTGTCATCGCGCAATAAATACGTGTCGTGAGCCAAATTGGCCACTTTTTACTCCAGCATATCGAGTGCTTGGAACAAATTGAAACACACATATTACTACAGTATACAGGAGGTTAATTGTGAAACCGAGTTTTAATCTGTACCTGCCGTTCAGTCTCTATTCCTTTGAACGCCGAGGTCTTTTAATTTTCCGTTGTTCAAGAAACATGATTTTGTTTTTAACATCTGTGGCACAAAGGTTGTTAGTTATTGGGGACACATTGTACGTCACTGTTTGCGGCATTTACAAAGTTTTGGATTATAAATTGACTGATTCCTTGACTGGACCTTTTTCTTATCAGTCCGCTTTTACTATTGGAGTTGACTTAAACAATCAAGTCTGCTGAAGGTAGGTGAGAAACTTGGCCTAGGTAGGTGTTCTGTAGGCTCTATGACCGGTTGATACCAGTTGATAAATCAGAGGTATTCGTTCGAATTTTCAGGCATTTTGAGGTTCTGCAACTGTAGTCCACTTATTTTCCATCTGTGAGAGCCCCGGTCTCTTGCGGCCGCCGGAGCAGGCACCCATCCACTCACGCGTTTGGAGGCCAATCGGCGATTAGGTCTTCAGTGATTGGCTCTTACTGGCCGTGATCACTTATTCACCGTTGGCAGTTGGAACTCCGGCTGGTCTTAGAGCTGTGTGTATGCAATTATTCATGGTAAGTATTAACCCTGACATTTGCAGTTTTTGACGTTTAATGTAGGCGGTTTCGGATTGATGATTATCGTTCCCAACAGTCTCTACTGGACGTGGGTGCTCAGAGGTAGCCCTGTTTCTAGTAAGGAGTCCTTGTGGGACTACTTTCGTGACATACACAACACGATTGGCCTGCCAAATTATTCCAGAAAGTCTGAATTCCCAGGCGTACATCCCATACGAAGATGAATTGAACAAGGTGGACATAAGCTGCAAAGAATTCCATATGTTAACCGTAACGACTTTCTTTACCTTTCTGTGGCTGCATAATCGGCAAAAAGCAACCGTCTCAAAAGTGGCTTTTAGTCCATAGAACACCGTAGAAAACCAATAGAAACCCCGTCAACAGGAAGAAGAGGTGGGAATTTTATTGTTGGATGGATGCAAACTCCCCTCCAACTAACCAGAGAGGGTTTATTTCGGCGAATGCATTTTCAACTTGCGACGAGAGTTAAACGAACGAGCTGATATTCAGTGTTTTAAGTTGTCGATTGATGGCAGAATAAGTCCGAAAAGAACTGTATCAATCTACTCATATTTCATATCGCCCCTACCTGCAAAGGAACTTCCGTGTCGTCAGTGAAATTTTGAGATGGTTTGTGCGTTTGCCATTTGTGACTTATTTTCTTGCGTTCTTTAGCATTTAAATGCCGATTAAAGGAGAGGATTTTTTAATAGTCTGAAGGGACTTTTATGAAAAACAGCAGACAAGACCCTTCAAGGATCGAAGTATGGTTTTAAACATGTCATCAATGATCGACACTGATAATTAGTTAGAAAAATGAATTTTTGCACCGTAAAGCCTAATTCGGGGTATTTATGCTTTTCTTAAAAGACAAATGCTATTTATGCATACCATACCCTTAACGGACACAAAGGGAACCATACTGAAATAAAACGTTATTTAAAAAGAAAATGCTATATTTGTATACCTTAATATGAAACAATAAAGAAAATGAAAACCGCCTATTTTGCCATGGATACGGTATAAGAAACATGCAAATAGTGCGTATTCTGCTGATCTAATTTTCCGCAAAATTATAATTGTAAGAGCTATCTTGCTCATGCTACTTCACTTTAAATACTAATAGCGCGATATCGGCTGGCTAAGGTTAACTTCGAAAAACTGTCATCGAATTTTGCATGATCATTCAAAATTAAATGACAGATGTTGAAGTACAATATTAACTAATAATAGTTTTAACGAGATAAATCATATTTAGTAGACGTATTATATATTAGTTTGACTGGCCATCGTCAGCAAGGATTCAAAAGAAATAACCGATTCGTGCAACTCTTTAGGTCTTTAAATTTAGAAACCACCCTCCTGCATCAAGGACAAAAGCAGAACAGATTCATTTCTCGTGGAAAGGCCTCTGGACTACGACTTGGATAAGACTGCCTTCATTGTCCTGTTATCTACCGTGTTCCCAAAGGTTGTCGTGAGGAGCTCGTTTCTTTGAATCTCGACACTACCCGAAAAACTGTTTTTTGTCTCACTCGTCACTTTTTATTCTTAGTCAGTCCCGACTTTTCTGATAGAACAAACCAAACAAAGGCAGCATAGGAACACAGTACTTTGCTTCCCTGCAGGCATGTTTGGCAACTTGTACAGTGATCCTGGCATGTCGTCAGCCACAAGCAGCTGTTTTTCGGTTCGGCTATTGAGCAGTTTAGGTAGCAAAACTCGATTTTTACAAGTATCTTTACTAACCTTTCCCAGGCGAGCGCATGCGCACCGACCCAGAGGTTGGAGGAAACTAGAACACAGGTCCGTTCGGTTGAAGGGCTGTCGAAGATATGAACGGTCCAGGGCGTCTGTCCAAAGACGGAAATGTCATTGGCAATACTGGTTAGCAGTGGGAGTCCACGTTCAGCGTGGTCATTCAAGCCAATGAGCTTCGTTTCTGCCTCCTCATCCTCCTCATCCTTCTCGAAAGACTGTTCCGAGGCCTCATCGAAGGTCATCGACGCCGGATTCAACCTAGGGATGGGAAGCAGACACTGATAATTAATCGACCACGTGAAAATTAACAACACGTTTCATGGTGTGCTGACTTATCTTATCTTAAATTCTCCGAAAATCACCTCTTAGCTGAAGGAAATAAATCCCGAGATCTTGACGAATTCTCAGTTGAATTATGAACTGCCTGAATGCGAAGGGAAAATCTGGTTGAACTTACTGTTTGTAAACATCTAAATCCAAGTTTTTAGTGTTAGATTTTTGCATATACATTCAGTTAGATGAATATGTGAAAGGCAAAGTTGGAGTTCATGTCCACAATGACGCAAGTGGGTGATTGTAAAACATATTACTGAACGGGCGATAAATAAAGAATAAATATTGCTATTCTTCAACCAATAACTGATACCCCGCAATGGGTGGGGTAGAGGGGGGAAGGGCGATACATACGATAAAAACGCTGTTACTGACCGGTGGAACATAATATTACATCCTCATGGATAGCGAGAACCCATGTAGCTGTACGGTCACTTCTGGTGCTTCCATATGGCTGGAAAACCGTTGCATGGCGCCCTGCCACGATCTGCCAAAAATTGATAGGTTACGAGTTGGTTCCCCATGTAGACGAGGCGTCTTCGTTATTAGGAATGACGTCGTGGTACGTCACTCCTGTTTCCCACAGAAAATCGAAGATACTCTTGTAATGACTCCGGTCCGGGCCTCCGCCGCAATGGTGTGTCTGAGGCGCATGCTTACAGGTGCGCTCTAGGGGCAGTCCTTCATTTGACATTCGGAAGTCCTCCATTGCTCTCATGGCATCTGCTTACTTCCTGAACCTGACCCCATTGGGCTTTCGGCCAAGCATAGCGGCCAGTCAACTCCAAGATCGGCATAACGGTGCCCTCGTTCAAAGCGCTCCGACGTCTGACGCGTTGGCACTCGGACGCTTGCTCTAGGGGCACTCGATGTGTGTCCTCATCCAACTCTCACCTTGCTTCAGCCTATTCTATAGAGAATATAATATTCTCTCAACTGACGTCCACTTTCTCATCTTTTAACTGGGGTCCGGGACTGAATGCCGTAGTAGCTGGGGTCTGCCCATGGTCTAGCTGCAGCAATAGTTTCATGATCATGAAGTGCCCGTGCCTTGAGAATAAATTTACCTGAGCCAGCAGTACCCATGCCTCTCCAAGGATCAGAATTGGCGACTTGCTGAGGCAGGTGCAACTGCGTTGGGGTGGCCACTTCGTGAAAATGAATTGCGATTCTCTGTTCGGTGTATGTGACCGCGTCACGGATAGCGTTCTCCAGAAAGACCTTGAGAACCCCGCGGGTCTCCTTGTAGCTGACACCAGAAGTACGCTTCAGACCACCACGGCGTGCCAGACGACGGATGGCAGGCTTTGTTATGCCTTGGATTTTGTCACGCAAGACCTTGCGATGACGCTTGGTGCCTCCTTTGCCGAGTCTTTTACCACCTTTACCGCGACCAGACATGACGATGAATAAGCTCATGAAGTGCCCGTGCCTTTAGAATAAATTTAACTGAGCCAGCAGTACCTTTCCATCTCCAATGCTCGGAGCTGATGACGTGCTGAGGCAGGTGCAACTGCGTTGGGGTGGCCACTTCGTGAAAATGAATTACGAGCCTCTGCTCAAGGGATTATTCTATAGCGACTTTACGACGGATGCTCGAAGACAAACTGGACAAAAGCGGCCACAGAAGCACATTGTAAATACCTTTACCAGGTGCCCGCAAATCAACCTGAGACCATCGACGGTTTCGCACAGAATCGGCCGGTCTGGCGCGATGCCGCGAACACCGTAGCAACCACTTTTGAAACCCACGAAATGGTGATGTGAAGGGCTAAAAGAATGGCTCTCAAGACTCAGGAGTCACAGATGGCAAGGGTGTGGTGTTTAGTTAACAGATAACCCATTGAACGTGTCTTGGGGAATTACTGGTAATAGAGATTATACGGGTGGGGCCTTACGAAGCAGGTTGCTAACCCTAAACTTAATCCCAAAATAAACCTTAACTGTAAACATAATCTTAACTTTAACCTCACCCCTGAACCTAAAACTAAGCCTTACCCTAGCCCTAACCCAAAGAGGAACCTAACCAAACAACGCCTGCTTAAATAAATGTAGCAGCGAGTCTTGTTTATTTAACCTACCCCGATAACATGCCATAACCTTACCTCGCGGGCTCACTACGTAAGCGTCGAGGCCTTGTTTTAGCATCAACACTTTTTGAGAACATTTCGGACACTGATTAGGTTTTAAGTATGCCGAACCGCCACTTCGTAAATAATCTCTATCTTTGGACAGATTACCTTGGCCTAGACTTAATTGTTACCCAAAATTTTCTGCTAAGCGAAAGCGTAGTTCGATTCCACTGAAGCACCACATCCCAGCGTTCGAGATATGCGCGACGACGTTGGACATACCATCTAATTCGGCCTTGCGGCAGGATATAGGGTGAATGGTGCACCCAATGCTTGAGACCAGGATGACCCAGTTGTGAGATCGGCAACGGAATGTATTCCAGATTCCGAATGCATTCACGCTGCGATCTGTCTTCTTCGTCCTCCTCGTCATCATATTCCTCATCAACCTCGTCCTCTTCAAAGCTGAAGTAGCCCTCGGGGGACACGTGAGTGCAGGCGGTGATGCGCGCAATCTGTGCACGCAGGTAGTTGGCCTCTGTTCCCGGAAAGGTGGGAAAACTCTCCACAGGGGCGTCTAGGTTGCCGGTGAAGAAACGGCTGATCTGAATGAAAGGAGAATTTGAAAAGAATTGTTATTCATCTATAGGTGGAATTTAAATACCTTAGCATGTTCGAAAATATTGAGCCGTTTCAGAAACCCCAGGATGATAAAATTAATCTGAGGATGATTCCTGAGCATCTAGGCATTTCTGCCATTGATGAAAAAGACCATGTATGCCTCACCGACAAAAATCCAGTGGTTTTTATGCTAGGAAGTATTTGAATCCAATTTCAGCTTCAATTTTGTTCTTGAAAGTTTTTTCGTCAGGAAAATTGTCTAGATGCTAGAATGAATGGTAGTCAGTTAATGAAAGATCAGGAAAATAGACTGGACACGGTTAAGTATCGTATCTAAAGTCACTGGGTTCCTGCAGTGTCATCCTAGCAACCAGTGAAAGTGCGTTGTCGTGGCGAGTAATTGGGACATTTCGATTCACTAGTGCAGGTCTCACATTTCCCAAGTCAGCGTGCATGTCTTCGTGTTGCATGCACTTTAACCTCTGCTGTGATGCTCTTAATTAGCCTTTAAAAACCTGTAATTGACAACAAAATTAGAAGATCAGCCGACTGTCACCGTAATCTCCTGCTGATGCAACTTCGGTTTTGCGAAATATCTGAGTGCTTCGTCACGCTCAAGCCATTGCCCTGATCACGTATGGCTATCATACTGGATCTAGTTTTCGTCACACTTCACTATTCTATCAAGTCATTGACAAGTTGAGTCTCGCAGCGGCAGCATTAAATGCCCTGCAAAACGCCCAACGAGTTGATTTTCATTGAGCTCATGTGAGACTCATTTTTGTAAAAATTTTACCTTACCAATGCGCATCATGGATCGGACATCCGTGAAATTCTGACATCAAGCGCCTCAGACATTCCACTGACACTTTAACGCAGGTCTTCTCCCTTAACAATTTCTTTCAAAAGTTTACTGCAAATAATCATGGCCATCCTCTACCTTCTTCCTGTTCAATGCCGTCATCGATACTAAGGAAGTTCTGAAACCACCTTCATACTGTCCGGTATCTTGTGCACCCTTCCGTCTCCGATCTCTGTTTATATTGGCGACTGTTAAGAAAGCACTATGACCAAGTTTGAACTCATACAAGAAGGTGACCATTTTGTTCGTCTTCGTTATAAGAGGCTTATATGCTTCGAAATTGTACTATTTGAGAAAGTATTGGGAAAATATGAAAGAATATTAGTAATTATTAAGCAAAAGCAAAAAGTGCAAAAATAAGGTTTACTTCCGATTTTGCGTAATGAACTTAAATGTCAGTCAATATTTTCCAAATAATCAAAAAATGTTCCTATTTTTGGCGTTAAGTCACATCCTGGGAATAAGATAGTGTTACCCACGTGCCTCTACACGCTTTGAGATTACGGTGCAGATGTAAGCATTATGCGGCCACAACGGTTAAGTGAAGAATTTTGTTAGCCTTCAACTAGTAATCTACAATGAAACAGTTAATGGAGGATTTTTGTTGACAGCTGCTGACACAGGCTTTCCTTTAGGCGAATTTTTGGAAACAATAAAAGAAACCAAGCTTTTTATGGGCAATAAATTGATGAATCGCACAAATGAAACGCTATTCGAGAAGTGCTTTGTCTAGATCCTCGTCACTGAAAAAGGGAGATGGCACTATGCACTATGAGGATCATCTGGAAGCAAGAGTGCTTGGAAACTGCACGGAGAGCAACTTTTGACTATTCTTGATAATTTAGGCTGGTACCTGTTCGCAGCTATTTTCCCCTGTGACCGGCAAATATAGTCTCCTTTCCGGTATTTCCTAATTTTTAAGGGAGAGCGTCGTAAATAAATATGTGGTCGGTGAAAATGCACGATTTTTTCCTTTCTTAACCCTCGTGCCTGCATAATTTTTTTTGCCTGGATAAAGTCAACAGTGAAAATTATTCCGGCGGGTGCGTACTAGAAATTTTGAAAATGGAACCATTAACTCCACAGTGAACTTCTCAATATCAGTGAGATTTTATTAACAATGAAAAAGTCTAAATCTCTGGTAAGATTTAAATTATTTTAACTACATGAAATATCAGTGATGTATTATGTATCCGTTGGAAGCAACCACTTTCCATGTTTTATTTTTTTGCAACCAAACTACTGCGCGTATTCGCAAATTACCTCCAGTAATTTCATTTGATTAGTTCACATCTAATGAACATATTGCCTTTAGAGCAGGTTGGTTCCGTATTTTGCAAGAAAATAACGAGTCAAATTATCATTATCCTATCCAAGAAGGCAATAAGTAACAAGGTAACAAACTGGAACATGCTTATTCGAGACTCTGCAACTATTATGGAGTGCATGAGACCCCAGAATGTCGTAACCTGCAAACACAAAAGATGCTGGGAGGCCTATTTCTGGATTATTAGCCATTATCGGCCTTGGTTTTATCGATATTGTCATGTAAACTATACTTATGGCTTATTTGCGGCTATCTGCAAGCTCTAGAAAGAGCCCAAAGACACAGCAGATGAGTATGCCCCATAAGGAGATCGGTGGGCACCCCACTATTATTATATCACGCCATAATTTTATGTAATTTTTATTTAAAAATGATGTTGGAGTAGGTCAGATCATTTTTAAATTTCAGTTTAATCCTCTAGCCAATCAACAAATTTGCTAATGAATGTCCCTAAAAGCAGAGACTTAACCAGCTTCTTAGTTTACGTAATGAAACTTCTAAAGTTTAATCCAATTCTTCCGATTTTTTAAAGCAATCGTGTGCAGAAAACAAGCAATAAAATGCAATTATTTTTCCTTTGCTTTACTGGTGACACATGTTGATAACTTCTTTGTACAAAAAAGACAACAACGTAAGGCCTCTCTGACCTTTGTTCTGTTTAAGGAAAATTTCTTACGGAAGCAAACGGACCGAAAGTGCCGCGGAGTTTTATTTGTTAGCCTAATAGGAAGATTTCTGAGGTTATTTTACAAATTTCCCAGAAACGTTTACATGACTGGATATCACCTGGTGGGTGCAAAAAGTACACCATTTAACGTAAAAATATGAAGTTACCAACAAAGAATGTGCACTTTTATCTTTGGCATGGTAATATGCGCATATAAGTACCATGCATATACAGGACCCAGGACAGTAAATAGAACGGCTCACCTGACGCGCAACACATATTTGCTGAGGTTTGACATGAGGAAGACGAATCCAATTGCCACCAGGGAAGTGACAGACGAAATAGACAAATTTATTAACACCTTCACGAAACTCCTCCTGTGGAACTGGTGGTGGAGGTTTCCAGCGGCGTTTCGGGAAGTCATCCTCTGAAAACAACATCTACATGATTAGGTTTCGGATAAGGTAACTAAATGTTTGCACTATTTATGGTGAAAAAATTTCTAATATTTACTGCTTAAAGTACTTTCCACCGCGGAATATCCATAAATAAAATTTAAAACATTTAACCCACAAAATTCTCTATTAATTTTAATCTCGGTCAAGGAGGCTAAGCTAAATTGGCATCCACATTATAAACAATCGTTTATTTTGACTATTGCATATTGCGCTGGCCACTATAGCGCTTTAGGGCTGCGAGCAAGTGTTTGAGGCCTTTTGAGTCTACTTATTCTAAAATGATAATGTTCTCTTAATTCCTATCAATAATAACATTCCATCAATGATCACTTCTGCTCACCAGGCTTCAATAGTTACATTCAATGTTTTGCTTATCTATATTTGCATTTTCCATTGATAAACAGAAAGACGCATTTTCCATGGTACTGAATAAACATGATGATGAATAGTCTGAAATGTCTGCAAACCACTTTCAAATTAAGCATTTATTACCTTAAAAACACGTTCATCATTATCGGTTTGATTTTTTTTCATTTAAGTCACCTTTTCATATTCAACTCAGGAAAAATATATGTCTTTAATGCTTACATTTTGCATAGGTGTTATCAGAAAGAATAAAGGTATTCTAATGAGTTAAGGAATTATGTTCTATTTCAAAGCGGTCGTTATATTTTGAAGGATATGTCGGTGATCTAGCTGTGGCACCCGAGTGAAAAATTAATGCTAAAATAAGTGTATCCTTAAAATGTATTTGAAGTGTGATTTTCAATGCATTTTTCCAGCAAACTGAAAAGACTCCAAATCAATGAGTGATTTGTATATAAAAGTCACACATTGATTTAAATATACTGAAAAAACAACGGCAATGAACTCATAGCTGAAGAAAATTATCTCAATAAGTTACTCGAGTTAAGTATCAAGCCTGTTATTAAGAGTTATTTGGTAGCACTCAAACTTATTGCCATTTAACTTAGAATCGAGGAGAAGATTAATCTGCTAAAGTTATTATATCATTCGGTTGGTGAGCTGTATTTCACGCCTGCTAATGAAGGGAACTTAATTAGGGTTATATGATAAAAATCAAGCTGATTTCTTTAAGTTCAACAAAAGTCAGATAGTACCGATAGATTTTATGGCAATGAATATACCCCATCATTTCTTTTCATAATACTGGTTTACTACAAGACTTAGGATATATTTGAAAGATTTTGAAAGCATTTCTGCCGATGAACTCCAAATTCCAACAAATAAATAGTTAATGTCACCAATGTCTCCTAATAAAACAACAGATCTATTAATGTGCATGGTAGCGAAGTTGATCAAAACTGTCGGGTAGTAGCTGAATTGACAACCTAACAACGAAGGATAATAAAATTTTCTTTTTCGTGCTAATAAAAGGGATACAACTAATAGGCAGGTACGGTAGAATTTGGTACACAACAGAAACTTTAGTAAAGACTTATGAGAAATACATTAAATGTTTTGGTAAAGAATTTTAAAACAGAAAACACTGACAAATACAACCGCCAACTATGCAAACTGCGATCACGATAAATCAATAAGGTCTATTTCGTGTAAGTTTTTCCATTTCGAATTTCATACAGAGGATTAAATCGCACATACTTCCTATCAGCAGCCAGCTTATCAAGAAATCTGTAATACCAGGTCTCTTTTGTATATGTCGGCAACAATTCGAGAGTAAATATGTAGGCCTAGTTATGCTGGTTTGCCGTATGCATATATTTACAACCTGCAAAACATTTTCTCGAATAAGTGAAGCTTCGGTAGTTAGATTGAAAGCCAGAGTTACCTGTCTAAATAAATAAAAAAGCTTCATTGCATAGCTACTTGAAATATTTTATTAATTTAGTAGCTTGCGTGATAGGTAATAAACCGCAACTGACGGACCCTAAAAACTTCAATATCTTTGGAAACAATTGTTTCCTAAGATATAATGAACTTCTTCTTTTTAGGTACCCTTATATCTTATATGTCACCACGATATTGCAACCATACAATTAAATTTTAATGTGCAGTTCTGAGATGGAAAAGCCACACGAAATAGATCAAAGCGTCCAGCTTTGTTATACCACAAACACATACATCAAATTTAAGCAGCTATTGACTTTCATTACCGGTTCCTAATTTTTATTCGAAATTGGATACTGCAAAATTTAACGATATCCCATCAAAGTGGATGTAATTCCTATTCCTACCCTGAACGAATTGCTGGGTATCTATACATTATTGGATGAGGTTTAAACTTCTACACTAACGTCTGTTACAACACGAATGTAGACAACTCAGCAAAACCAATACTTTACGACATATGGCGCAATAAACTAAAACTTGAAATAAAACTTAATTTAAACAGAGGCCGGTTAATAATAGTAAGCATAGAAGTATCCTGCAAAATGTAATAATATGACGGGGCAAATGCAAACACACTAAGGTTTGTGTGACAAGGATAACCACACTATCCTGTCAGCCGATATAAAGATACCTGGCAAGGGTAATTTTTCATCGTCACCGACAAGATTAGCATCTTTTTCTTCAATTTCATTCTCTTCGTCAGAATCTGGAATAACTTCGCCTTCTGCAACTTCGGTTTCAACAATATAATAATTTTGCAGAATTCCAAATATTTTTCCCCAGAAACGAACGTGAGTGAGTGGAAACTTTTCAATAAGTGATTTCATAGACAGCATTAACTTAAAATATTCATCGCTGCTTAATCCAACACCACAGCGCCTGTGAAAAAAAGACAACTTCATTAAGTCCTGCAATGGACCGTCAGTATCATCCATTTTTCTTTCTAAACTTTCATCCTCAAACTAATCCCACATTAATGTTTACAAATAAAAACAAACTGCAAAAATTTTCTTTTCAGCCCTCGAAACTGCCACAGCTATTGGTTTTTCCAGCATATTCCAAGCTTGGCCTTTATGTTCCTGATTGGCAATTGCACTAAGACCGGGCAGTGAATATGTAAATGGACGAGGTTCACGGGATATTGCAAGTTTTATGCAATCCTTCAAGTGATCATATCTTGAAAATGACATTTAAATTAATTTACATGTTGTATGAATCCTTATCCTTAAGAGCAGTTAATTTATTTTTGTATTTCTCCGATTCCATTTCCAAGCGGGACTTCATTTTTGAAAGAATACAACAGAAATGTCACGACTACCTTTTACTGACCTTAAAATGGGTTATTAAAACATTCAAAAGACAACTTGGCCAGCATACGCGCTGCTTTTGATAACTTCTCTTCAGGCCAGTACAGTTATAGAGAAACGTTGGAACGCAGTAGAAATTTAAAACATGAAATCGATAATGTTCGTCAATTTGTGTGGGTTATCTGAGGAACGTGCATAGGGGAAGGGTGATAAGAGACAATTTGATAGGCGGCAGTAAGCGTTTGGTAGAGCCGTTCTAGGAGAAGGGGGAGGACAGAGATGGCGCGGGGATACATGCAGTTAAGCGGCCGTTGGCCAAGCTAAGCGCGGAGCTTGTACGAGGTTCTTTTGTGCGCACAAGACCGGCTTCTTCAACCTAATGGCAGTTGCTTCTGCTGCTGCTAGTAGACGTTGACCCAGTGGCTTGGGGTAGTTTGGTGGGACCTTATAAATTACACGGAAAGCTTCGCTGGGGTCCACACTATGCCCGGTGTCAACAATATGTGCAAGGATGGCGCTTTTTATGCTCTTGACTTCCCCTTTGCTCAGCCATGCTGGGATGTGTTCTTTTATTCTTTTGGATAAGCGCCGACTCGTGAGACCAATATAACCTGCAATTGTGCTTACGAAGATTGAAATAATTACACATTTTTTCCCCATTTTATCTTCAGAAACTAAGAAAATCGTGTAAGAATAATAACGAATCATATTCACGATGATGGAGCGAGTTGTTTACTCGAATAAATGTTAAATTGCTTCATTTGCTTGAATAAATCAAGGCAAATCCCGTGAAAATGCGAATGCATCTATTCTTACATCGACATTTCGAAACCGTTTCAAGAGACATCAATGAATTTTGCTTGTATGGTTGTTAAAATGCAATTAGACATAATGCAGAATGCCGAGCCAGATCGTGCAGTTCGCGTAGTCCAGTTTTATTATTGGATAGTGTTAAATTAAAGTCAAGCAATGTAGAAAACATGATAAATTAGAAATTGTGTTTTTTTTTTTACAAATGGCAGTAAAACAGAACAATTTTTTAAATGGATGCAACTTACTTTTCGATGTTAATTTCAGCTCACATTCACAATTAGTATACGAACATTTTTGGGTCTATACACATTTATTTCATTGCGTCAATGAACGATCTCTGTACAGCTTCACTAACTGAATTTACAAATTTTCTAAAAGAACCACATACATCGGGTACGCAATAGCCTAACCTGTCATCTTTCTGATTCACTTTGTAAATAAAACTCTCACGGCACTTTTATATGCGTTTCAAGATAAATGGCATTAGAACATACACGATAATATCATCCCGTTGTTTGACCACTCCTTGATTATAAGGAGTGTTGTCATACATTTACCATAGCTAGGTGAACGTTCGAATTAAGTGGGTTATCTTGGTACTTGGTAGTGCTTGCAGAACAAATGAAGGTGTCCATCCTCATAGTGCAAAGAAGCCCGTTCGCAGCCCAGAGTACTTATACTTACTCTTTGCATATAGCACGAAACCTACAGAAAAAAAATTGTGGTTTACTGGACGTCTGGTCTTAGCCAAAGTTCTGAGTCCGTCAACAGATTTGATGACATTTTTGAGAAAATTTATGCAATTTGCATTTGATCTAACTAAGGACATCAGAACTGATCCAGGTTGGAAAAATGAAGTCTCTAATGCTTGTCCTGTCAATTCTTGATAATAGCTGCACATTCTTACGTTGAATGAATGAGTCTTGCCATACTAAAAGTGAAAACTCCAAAGACATTTTATTCGCATCTCTTAATCCGACACTTTTAACGTCATCCTAATCGAATAGGTGCTGGCTAACTTAGCTTAAATTGCAATGGATTTCGGAGACTGGACGCTGACTTCTGCCTCCTTTATCGCTTTAATAATTATTCAAATACTGCCCCGAATTTCCGTCCTTACCGCCGTTTGTTGTCCGTACAACCTATGTACTTCTTCATTGATTATACCTCCTCCTTTGTCATCCACTACTTCAAGCTCTCTGATCTTTGCTTCTAAGTATAGCTTTCTTTGGAATAGGCTGCCAATCGATGTAAGGTTATCAAATAATCTGTCCCCTTTTAACCGAAATTTGCACTTCTTTCCTAACAGTGATCTGATTGACCAATTATTTTCCTCATCCTTTTCAAGCATCTTTTTCCATGACCCCGAGAAAGGGCCATCGGGTATTTAGAAAACCATCTCAAAATTATATCTTCCATGAATCATCTTTCCAACAAACAAAGGATGTCTTCATAACCCATCCACCAGTAAAATTTTCGCAAAAAATTGGATCATATTTGCACGCTCATTATAAACCATCTCCAATTCCTTTGAGGAAACCATCATCAGAATTAAATTCTGCATACTGAGCTGTGCGGGCCTCCGACTCATCGTCGATTCTCATGCAAAATAGCACCCCTTAGCGCATTATGTTGACTCCTTTTTGCTCAATTGCCGGATCCGAAGCAACCTCGTGAAGCAGTTTGTTTCTACTGCATCTTAAACGAGCTTTGCAGCCGTTTTTCGTTCCCTCTTGATTTCGAGCATCGTTGGGAAAAATTGACCCCCCGTTGGTTTCCTCCTCTCTCTTGACCCTTTGCAAACTGCTTTATCCTCGTCCACCATCGCATCTGCCGCGGCTTAAGGTGATGGTGATTACAGCCCTTTCTTTCTCGTAGTCTCGACCCTACACAAAACAGTTGATGATCGTTTTGGGTTCCTTTGTTGGTGGCCTGAGAAATCAGCAATGAGAGTATCGTCAAACGAACTTCTTCAGCCTTCAATACCGACTGCTTCACCAAAGTCTTCGGAACCTTCGTGCGGCCGAAGTTGGAGTCCGCTATCCAAGCTTAGAACCCTGGATGGCGAAGGACATTAACATAATCGAAATGGTCCAAAGGCGAGCAACCAAACTTTTCCTTGGACTTGGCTCACAGCCTTATGAAACTCGGCTGTCGAAACTCAATCGCTTTCCCTTGTGCTATAGACAGCTTCGGGGAGACCTAATACTAACATTCCACATACTACGCATTCAGGACTGTTGTCTTGTCCCAGGTGATTTCTTCGAGTTAGCAACAACAACGAACTTGAGAGGTTATCCTCTCAAATTACTTGTGCCTGGAGCTAGGCTAGACACTCGGAAGTACTGATTCTCCAAAAGAGTAGTCGAAGCTTGGAATCATCTTCCTCTGGATGTTATGTCGGAATCCCTGTAGGCTTTCAAGCGAAAGTTAGATCGATATAATTGTGCAAGCTACAACTCGAACTGAAAGCTCCAAGGGCGTTGTCAGAAAATAAGGTATTGATAATACTGCTAGCTATATTTGAGTAACATTTCATTATAGTTACGAAAATTCCCAGTAAAAGATTCAAAAGACGACTTGGCGAGCATACGCGCTGCTTTCGATAACTTCTCTTCAGGTCAGTACACATATAGGGAAACGTTGGGACGTAGTAGAAATTTAAAACACGAAATCGATAATATTCGTCTGTTTGTGTGGGTTGTCTGAGAGGTGTGCATAGGGGGAGGATGATAAGAAACAGTATTATTAGCGGCAGTGAGTGTTTCGTAGAGCCGTTCCAGGGGAAGGACAGAGACGGCGCGGGAGAATGCATGCAGTTAAGCGGCCATTGGCCAAACTTAGCCTGGAGCTTGTACGAGGTTATTTTGTGCGCACAAGACCGGCTTCTTCTACCTAATGGCAGTCGTTTCTGCTACTGCTAGTAGACGTTGACACAGTGGCTAGGGGTAGTTTGGTGGGACCTTATAAATTGCACGGAAAGCTTCGCTGGGGTCAACAATATGTCCGGTGTCAACAAGATGTGCATGAATGGCAGTCACTGCCACTTATCATACTGTTTCTTATCACCTTGTTCCTTATCATCCTCCCCTTATGCACACCTCTCAGACAACCCACACAAACGAACGAATATTATCGATTTCATGTTTTAAATTCCGACGAAGTTCGAACGTATCCCTATAACTGTACTGGCCTGAATATAATTATATCGAAAGTAGCGCGTATACTCACCAAGTCGTCTTTTGAACTTTTCCGTATATTTATTATTTTCTTTCGAGGGCACACACTCCCATAATTCCCCTTCGGAGGTCCCCGAGGTCATCCCTGCTTAACTATCGGCACACCTTGGTAACATTGTGAGCGTTCGCATCAGCTGAACCTGGCCGCCATAGTTCATGCGGTGTAAGAACTTTCTCCCTTGATTTGAACCGCAACGGACCGAAGCTGATCTGGGCGGATATTTCTGCCTTGAAATCACTCGGCGGACTCTGCAACCAGCCAGGGAGTAACTGGCTGCGTCATTTGCACTTCGGTGATGATCCAGGTGACCTCAACGATGTCCCTCCCCCGTTGGACACCTCCCCAAGGGCGACAGTTTTTTTCTCCTAGATATCACTGGGAGAATTTTTTTCACTGTCTGCTCTTTTTCAACTATATTCCACCCATTTGGCTCATATTAATTGGCCTCTTCAACATCCCGAGATACTATTCTTTGATACCACAACTCGCACGTACCAATAGGGAATTCAAAGGTAACTCACCTATATCTTCCTCAAATATACTGATACTGAATATTTCGTCATTTGCCATTTTAAAATCTTTTATCTTCTCCAGCTGCCCCTATAGTGTCGCCAAAATCCGGTTTTTTGGCGGAGGCTGTTTTGAAGAAACTAGAGACTACAGCTATACCCAGAGTTTACCTGAGGTGGTTGCTACCCTATGTGGACGATACATTTGTTTACGCCTAAAGAGACGAAATTTAATCCCTCCACAAAAACCTAAACTTCACATTCCCAGGAATTCACTTCACCTTCGAAAAAGAAGTTGATGAACTACTCCATTTCTTAGATGTTCTCGTATACAGGAAGACAGACGGGACACCACATACCTCAGTCGATCGTAAAGAGGTCATCTTACATTTTGGGAGTAAACATCTCACATCTCAAAAATACAACTCTGTTAACAGCTTGCTAAGTCGGAAAAAAATCATTGTTCCGATGAAGAAACATATCGAACAGAAATGAAATACCTTTTCAACCCGTTTTCCGGAAATGAGTATCTTGCTGACTTTGTCCGTCGATGCATGGGACGACAAAAGTTCAAATAAAAAGTTATTTTTAGAGCTAGGACATCTCAGGTATCAAAACCAACAAGCTGGCGAACCCTTCCTTATGCATGTGAATAATGTATCTGAGCTGGTCGACAGTAAGCTCAAGAAGCATCATATACAAATAGCGCACATATCTACAACTTCGTTCATCCAACTTGTACACCGTAAGGACAGGGTTGGCTATGTCAACAGAAAAGAAATCGTCTATAAAAAACCGTGTACCAGTTGTGATGCAGTATATTGTGGCAAACTGGGAAACCTCTATCCGCCCGTTTACATGAGCATCGGTTAGGAGTGAGGAGACGAGACCCCTTCTCCTGGGGAGCAATGAACACACTGCACATAGGACACCTATTTGCATGAGAGAATACACACATCGTTGGCACCTGCCCAACAAGGAAGGGTCGCGAATTCCTGGAGGCAATGCACTCAGACGTGGCATGCATTAACTGTATTAACTTTGGATGCCAATTATAAATTTCTCGAGGTCATGTGGAAGCTAACACATCGACCGGATAAAGCAAAGCACTGGCCGCCCATTGGCTCAAACTTAAGCCAAACATATAATCTAGTATTAGGCTCGCCTCTGTCGGGACTACTTGCCAAAAGCGGTTTTACAGAGGCCCAAGCGGTTAATTTTCCGCTCCCACACTCCAAAATTATGGGACAGATATGTTGACGACACATGCGTCATAATCAAAGGAGGGACGTGCAGGCCTTTAAGACATTGCTAAATTCCATCTTTCCGGACATACAGATTACCATAGAAGAGGTCAACAATTACTTGCCCTTCTTCGACGTACAAGTCTAAAACTGGCAGACGGAAAGATAAGGACGATGGTATACCATAAGGCAACTAACACAGCGCCTTCTCCACTTCAGCAGTAAGCACCCCGTGGGCAACAAAGCGCAGTTGTGTCCAGAACCCTCTTTTAACGCGCTCCAAACACAGTGTAGTGACGAAGAGGGCGGGAAGGTGGAGGTGAAAGTACTTACACGACTTATTTGAGGCCAAAGGATATCCAAGGTCCTTCATACTGAATTGTCTCAGGAAGCCCCACTCTGGGCGGTCGAACGAGGAAAAACAAAAGTTCCGGATCTCGATCTCCCATGTGAAGAATAGTTCAGAGACGACTGCACGAATCCTGAAGCCTTTCAGGATTGGCTTGGTTCACAAACCGGAATCAACCATCAGACAGCAGGTAATGAGGCCAAAAGACCCACTGCCAGTGACAGAACAATCGACGGTGCTCTACAGTATTCCGTGCGATGCAAGGTACGTCGGTGAAACAAGCAAACGCCTCGGCGCAAGATTACACGAACACCAGCTATCAATCAACCGCAAGAACAAGTTGTCTCTGGTCTATGGCTACCTCCAACAGCAAAATCACAACTTCGCCTTTGAGAAAGCAAGGGTGATCGGCCGAGCAAATGAAAAACTGACCAGACTGATGCTGGAAAGTTGGTCCTCAACTGGCACATTAAACTGAGCCATTGATTTCCCACCCCGCCTACCAGGCGCTCCGTACAAGGCTCAAGTCAGTTCAGAGAGGGCCAAAGGGACGGGAGATAAAAAGTTGCACAGGGCCGGCAGCTGACGCCCGCGGTGAGAAGAGGAGACACCGGTCGGCAGTCACACGACCAGGGTGGCACATCAGCTCACCAACGCGCCCACCAGGTCGATAGCCCCAAGCCGTAGCAGCAACAGCAGACCAGTCCATCGTCTCACGAGGGAGGGGCGACACGCGCTGACATAGCGGCATTCACGACAACCGCAAAGCGGACGCACGTCAGTCGAGCCCGCAACTGGTCGATAACAGCGAGACCAGAACCAAGCGACTCTCAGCAGGCAAGCAAACGCACGTGCGTTGAGCACGAATATAACACGAGGCAGGCAGCGAAGTGGTACACGTCAAGGCCACGGGAAGACGAAATCCGATATTCTGATGACGGAAACGCGAGAGGTTTCGAAACGTCAGTCTCCAACATATCATCGTCCGCGAGACGCGAATTGTATTCGTAGTCTTCTTCGGGGGATAATGAACACGAGTGATGACGAGTGAGTCCTGTAACAGATCGGTGAACGCCCAACTACCATTGCTAATATTCCCGATCAAAACCGGCAAGATAACGAGCTCGTGGCGCAGTGGGTAGAGCGTTGGACTCCTGCCCAACAGGTCGCGAGTTCGAGCCTCGGGCGCCGCAGCGCCTGAGGTTAGGTATGGCTGGCTGATGACGGCTAACAAGCCAGAAATGGGCATTCCAGTCTCCCTTGTCTTTGTCGGTAATATAATTCTGCCTGTATCACTAGCCGTTCTGCGGTTGCTTGCGGGGCTGTAGGTAAGCCCGCAAGGCACAACGGGACAAGTGAGTCCTGTAACCGATCGGTGAGCACCCAACTACCATTGTTAATATTCCCGATCAAAACCGGCAAGACATTGAGCTCGTGGTGCAGTGGGTAGAGCGTTGGACTCCTGCCCAACAGGCGCCGCAGTGCCTGAGGTTAGGTATGGCTGGCTGATGACGGCTAACAAGCCAGAAACGGCCATTTCAGTCTCCCTTGTCTTTGTCGGTAATATCATTCTGCCTATATCACTAGCCACTCTGCGGCTGCTTGCGAGGCTGTAGAGTAAGCCCCAAGGCAAAGCGGGACGATTGAGTCCTGTAACCGACCGGTGAGGGCCCAACTACCACATATATATGTATATATATATCTATATAGTTGAGAAGAAAAGGCGATCTCAGGGACTATAGGTGTATTGCCCCTGACGTTAAAAAGCATACAAGCTTCCATCGTCGGAGGTGAGTATCGTACCGCGTTTCACGAGTATTTATAGGGGGTGACAGCCATTTTGGTAACATAGGGTTGATTGTACGGGTTTACCTTAAACGTGAAAACTGTAGGGAGGACGGGGTCGGGGAGTCCTTAATTGGCTTTGGCGTTCATCCCCCGCATACAAACAGGAAGCATCTCTGTAGTCACCAGGGCGAAGGGGAGGATAATTGCTGTCAGTTGGCATGTCTCGTCAAGGGGCGGCTTTTGACAGTTGGCAGCCCTCTCCCTCGTCCGCATTGACCTTAATTGGCACCCTGAGTTGCTAGTCCTGTTTGTGTCCTTCTGACTGCATGTCTCCTCGTCTGTCGGGGTAGTGGTTGATGCGGCAGTATTGATGCCTGCGCCTTCATGGGTCCCGGATTGTGGTGTGGTTACGTGCATGTCTGTCCTAGGTTCTCCCGTAGTTGGATTCACGTTTGGCCCAATTTCATGTTTGCTCTTACATTCGATGAGCTGCGCCCGGATGGCTTGAAAGGCTGCCGGAAGGGCGACACAACGGTTGATCAACGTAGTCTGCGTGTGCCAGACTTCGATTGGTATCCTGGTTACGCGGTTATTTCCTAGATTAAGGATTTCGGCGTTCTGGAAGGCGAACGTGTGCCCAGAGTTTGCATAGTATTCCGCCACCAGAGACAATGGGTCGATTATCCTCAGTGCCCACATGTGTTCGGTAACAGGGGTCTGCTACCGCTTCCCTGTCTCTCCGACGAAGTTAATTTCACAGTAGTCATATTGGATCCGATATATGATGTTTGACGTCTCACCTCGTGAAAGGGGGCCTTCCGGTCTCATATATATAGATGGTGTAGGATTTAATCGACACAGGGAGACTGGAATGGCAATTTCTGGCTTATTAGCCGGAATCAGCCAACCATACCCAACTCCAGGTGGTGCCAAACCCGAGGCTTGTTGCTCAGAATTTCAACGCTGTAACATTGAACAACGGTCTCGCTGTCTTGCCGGTTTCGATTGGGAATATTAACAATGGTAGATAGGAGCTCACCGATCAATAAAGGAAGTCACTCGTACCGTTGTGCCTTGGGCCTCATTCTCGATCTCCGCCAGCAGCCGCACAGTGGCTACTAAGCCAGACATGGCCATTCCGCCTATCATTCAGCTGATGTTTGCATATACGTAAAATTTGATCTCAGATCAGAGAACCGAGGTACCATTTTCACAGGCAACTTTCACAAGCGCCAAAATTGGAACGCTGTGATGGCTCCAAAACAGATTTTAATGAAGAAAATTCGGGCTGGCTACTGCGCTTGCTCTGCTTCGCTGTCCTAAATTGGTCGTACGAATAAGTGAAGCTGACCAAAGGTGGGGTCAGACGAAGAGCCTTACGCGGCAGTTTATGCACATCTGACTTATGTTTGCTTGATTTTTAAGCTTGTGAGGCCTTTGGATTTGCTTTATAAATGCGCGGATTAGCATCTTTCTCAGTTTTTTGTACAATATCTGAACATCCTTAAGTCACATGCCAGTTTCCGATAAAAATGAACGTACAGCCCGAGAACTCAAACGGGCGAGGATCTGGCCTATGGTGAGAGAACGAGAGACAAGGATTCCTGTTATAATATGCGGATGACGGTAATAAGTTGCCGGGACAAGGTAAACGTAACCGACAGATATTTGTGTTCAGGATGTAAAAACTGATATTTACGCTCCTATGCTGTTTGAATACACCAATATGGCATAGAAACGCAGGCGCGTAAGCGGATATACTAAATTTCGCAGCAGAAAACGGACAAAACAAAATTAACAGAAGGCATTCATTAGGAATTCCAAGCAAACTGATCCCGCTCGTGAAGAATATATCTTTAAATCCTATTCTCGTGATAGCTGCGATTAAAATTTAAGTGTAGTTAGCAACGTTGATAGCTTACCCGTAGCTGGAGCCCAACCCTAATCCTTAGCCATAACCCTAAGAGTAAATCTTGCGGGAGGCGGTATAAATGAAGCCAACCGAAACGAAGAAAACTCAGGTATTTCCTATAAGTAAAGACTAGTTGGAAACACACCCCTATCGTCATCGCCGAGACCAGTTTTTCACCACCGCAATGCTTCCTATGGGAAAAGACAAACTAGCGCCGCGGAAGGGGTTGTTTCGGGTTTTTAATCGAACACCTCACACACACCTGGAATGCGGACTTTCGCCTCCATTCGTTAAAAACTGAAACCTCAGGGGCACAAACTTCGTCCAAGATGGAGCAGACATGCTGGGTACTCTACTTCCGGGGCCCTAGCCTTGCTCTCAACGGACGGAGGGTTTATCGTACGAACTTAGGAGCCTGGATTAATCTGGCCTGGATTTCGCCTACCCGCATCCTCACATTCTCTTTAACTACACCAATAAACCACTCCAAATAGCATACACATTAGAAGCTCAACCTGAGTGGAGATGGCCCTTCTTCGATTACGATGAGGTGGACAGTCATATGGCTAGGTAGAGAGTTCACAAGCAGCCGGATCTGCATCATTATGATTTCAATTTTTTTCAATGCATGCACACCAAAAATTCGCAAACGAGTGAGTGGGGTTTAAATAGAAACATCCCCTAAGCCCGTCACGGAGAGGCAGGAAACCGTCCCTTTTAACCAAAAAGCAGCAAAGTACAAGCGGGAATGACATTTTCTGATTGTTGTAAAAATACACAAAATTCAAGGTGAGTGACTCCAGAGGCGCGGCTTTATTCTGCCGAAAAGAGGTCCGTAAGCTGGGAAGGCAAGTTCGTTGCGTTCGGTGCGACGGCAATTACCTTCCACGACCCGCTTGTCGTCAGCGGTTCCAGACTGGTGAGGGACAGGCGCTCGCGGAGAATTGTTCTCGAAGACCGGTATCTACACGAAGACGGGAGAGGGCGGAGGGCATAACAAGTGGAAATGCATAAGATCCACGAAAATCAGGCCTTAGTTCTCACGAGGAGTCGGCCACAGCATGTCCAAAAGTTCACCCTGAGAGGATAGAGGGCACTGATACCGAAAGTGCCAGAACTCAGTCGAGAACATGGAACGCACGATCGAGAAATATGCCGTCGAATGGTTGATAGAAAAAGTCGATGAAAAACCGATCATCGCGGTGATTGCGTTTTCATCTTCGTATCAACATGAATCTGGGGTTTCGGATATTCATTTCCATTCGCGGTTCTTTGAATATTCAGAGTTCATTAATTTTCAGCAGAAATACAACCAATTTTATATAACCTTGCACAAATTTTAAAGATGTGGGGATAGTATCACACGAAGAGCATACCCACAATCAGTGGTTGAAGTAGAGCTTTTCAGCTCTCCCGTTGAGACTGTCGGAGGCAGCCCGGCGAAGAACATTTTCTGGTGATATTTCTAGACGCTTGAAAAAATCAGTCGAGATCCCTAAAAAGACGAAATCACAGACTAGCTCTAGACAAGAGTAGATATACGAAAGGGTTGCAGTAAATGAACTTTGTACATTTAAACTTTAAGATCATAGTTGGCTTTATAGTCCGTGCAGGAGGAACAAAACAAGAAAGTCTAAAGTCATATGGTATGTTGTGCAACGAAATGAGGGCGTTTTTAGTATGGCTGCGAGACTAGACGTTTAAATCGCACGATTAGGCAACATCTGCCACGAATAACCGGTTCATAAACCTAAAGACCCTAATAAAGCTCGAAAAGTGTAGTGCATTGTAGCTAGCCTGAACAGCTTGGACTTACTTGTACTTGATTGCGGCTGCGATCATGCCTGATCCTGGCCGGCCTCGAGTATATCACGGTTGTGCCCCTCCAGCCGCGACTATCCGCGGCAGCAGACCTGGACAGTTCAATCCATTCTCTTCACAAACGACGGACGCCGAATACCGAAAGTCCAAGAACAAATTCCATGTCCTGATGAACTGTGTCGAGCCAGGTTTTGAGCTGACACCCTCTTCAACGTCTTCAAGTGGACCAAAACTCACGCAGTGGTTGAGCTGTAATAGGTTTTGATCATGGCGATGATTTTCGATGGTAGGCCATCTAGTGCCATTATCCGCCATAAGGATTCACGATGGACGGAATCAAACGCGGCGGCGAAGTCGACAAAGCATACGGCCGTCGGTTGCTGGTAGCTATGGCGGGATACAAGGATGCACCTTAGTGTGAATATTTGGTCCACACATCCACGCCCAGCACGGAATCCGGCTTTGGTTGGGCATCGTCCTAGAGTCGCGCACAGCCTGGAATCGCCTGAGAGGACAATAGCGAAGATTTTTAGCAGCAAAGTCAATAAGACTTATGCCACGGTAGATTTTCGCATCTCTTTTTGTCTCCTTTCTTGCGGGACAGGCACAAGGATGCCTGAGCCCAGGTCATCAGGAACAACCTCATTGCTCTACGCTTGGGCAATCAAACGATAGAGCCAGGGTGCCAGTGTGTCGACTTCTCTTTCAGAAGGGTGTCGCATGACACTGCATAAGCAGGGAGGAGGAGGCTCCGTTGCACGTGGTAAAGGGGGTCCTGGGCTCTGTATCGAAATGCTAACGCCAGCGATCGACCTTGGCCAGTTTTCAGCAATAAAGCTGCCATTCACGTCACAAACAAGAGTCGCTCAGTGAAGAGACCTACCTCTAACTTGGCGGATAATTTGGTAGGGTTTCGAGTGTCACCTACGTTTGAGGACTGCCCCATCGGGTCACTAGTTCAGCCCAATATGCCGGTCTTCCCTAGCCAATTTTGCCGTCTTTCCGGAGTTGGCGGAAGGAGGCATCGTTGCGGGACCCGGCTCGAGCCGTCTGGGCAGAGACTGTAGGATTCTTCCGCTGATCAAATCACTGCGGCGTCGCTGAGTTAACCCGAGGATTTGCTCACCCGCCGCGCAGACTAATGCCTTCAGTGATGATCCACACTGCTGCCTTCTCCGTCTGCTCTAAGGTGGTAAAGAAGACCGGGTTTTCTGTCCAGGGCCTCGGTAGTGCCGGAGTAGCTGGATTTAAGGCGACATCTAGACGTCTAATATGTGAAATTTTAGGTGCGGATGATAAGGTACACTTTCTTTCAAGCGTGTACGGTTGGGAACATGAACCCATAGGCATTACCAGTCTCGGAACACACACCGACCTGCTATCCTTAGACAGTTGGAACCGTTAACTGGCTAGGATGTAGTCGATCTAACTGGCCGTATGACCGTCGTTTGAATACCAGGTCAGCGGTTAACTATTGCGGTGCTGGAAGCCCGTGTTCGTGACTCAACAGTTGGTTCTGATCAGCAAATTTGAGATCTCTCACACCATTTTCACATCGAACCAAACCCAAAACGGCCAATAAGGTGACTTTTAAAGGAGTCACAACGTCAGTCCCCAGCAACAATCCAACAGATCGCGGCGCCTCGATTCTTTCAACTAGCGTTTTGCGGTTACCAGAAAACGACTCTTTGTTGTGCTGTTCAGGCGGAAGTTGGTGCAGAGACGATAGAGGTATTTTTGAAGTGACCTTTCAGTCGCACATAGGCCATCCGTTCATTGACTGGTTCCCCAGCAAGCAGTGCACGGTTCGCTTGTGCGAGAGGGCAATCTTCACACCATGTCTACCAGAAAATCCACGGGGACCACTGTGAATTTGCAGGTGTGAAGTGTGAGTTGACTCAGGATCTTTATTTCCAGAGAGCCTGGGTTAAGGCATTCGAACTTCCGGACAGGCAAGAACATATCTACGTTGTACTGACAAAGGCTGCGCGCCGTCAGACTTCGCAGGTACCAAAGGTCAGGAACGTTCGCACATTCCAGCATCCAATAACAAGGGTCCGATTCCGATTAGTAGTCCAGCTCGCATACTATTCGCCCGCACCACTTGGCTGCAGGGAGCGGAGCGCGTCGGTTCCGCGGATGCCGTAGCATGGGTCGTAGTACTATATTCGGACATATTTTCATGAGAGGTGTCTCAGGGATTTGTGAGTATCGGACGGGTATCCAACAACCGCTAGGATTGTGTTTTGAGGTTGTCTCCTCTAGCGCGCGGTTTAGAGCCTACCCACAAGGCAGCAGGGCGATCGAACTTATTTAATGGCGGTTCACACTCACCATGTCACAGTGCGTCATCGGACTTTACGAGCTTTTTAGGCTTTTGGTGTGCCAGACCTCAGCCCGTCGCACCCTGATATCACTGTCGCTGCTGGTCCGCAACTGCTTATTCGCCAAACCCGAGAGTCTGCTTGTTCGCAGCTCGCGTTCACTGAAGGCCGTTCCGCTATCTGCCACCTGTGGACGC
>WEDG01008376.1:0-19056 GCA_017591395.1 Schistocephalus solidus
AGCGCCCGCCACCGTGATGAGGTGTTCGAGTGGTTAGCGAGCCTCGCCATCACGTTGGTGGTCGCGGGTTCAATTCCGGCTTGCGGCATGACTTTTTGAATTCTTGTGTGTTGACTTAAGAATTAACGGGTGGCTAGGTGAAGGTTTACACTTCCAGCGGTTTTACACTAGCAGTATATAAATTATCTACTTCGTCTTTTTTGCAAATTAATGGAATCCCTCGAACGTTCTTAACTACGTCTGCTAGTGGAAGTTGTTAAAAGTATTTGTTATAACGAGTTACTCGATATACATTTCACAATCAGTTGGACAGAATATGGATAATAAACGACTCAGCCTGTTTTGTAGATACTCCTCAGAAAGCCTGACGAGCAGTTAGAGCCTGGATTGGACTGGTAGGTTGTGAAGGCCAAGCCAAGATTTCCGGCAGGTTGCTCTATTTGGAGAGCTGTCCTAGTCGTATAAATGTCCTCAGAAACCCTGGAGAGCCGTTAGAGAATGGATTGGACTGGAAGGTTGTGCAGGCCAATATTTCCGACAGTGCTCGATTTGGAGAACTCTCCTGGTCAAACTGTGAGGGTATCGAAGGCAACTGGACTGAAAGATTCAATTAATTGATTCAATAATTTGAACCAATTAATGTCTGTGGACTGTTTGTTTTCAGTGCAAAGACTCGATTAAAATCGGTCTTCTTGCTGTTTCAGATTTTTTATAGTGAGGAAAATGCACTGAGCTGTTGACCTCACTCTCTCCCCCACTCACACAATCAGACCACCATCCGAGCCAGTCAGTTGTCTGATATGGGAGTGGGCGGATTGGCTGACGGGTCGGCGTACCTTACTTCGCGCGTTACAGCACGACCTGGCTCCCATAACGTACACACCAGGATTCACTAAATCAGGGGATATGGAGGGGCCATCACCGTCTGACTCCCAGTCCACTGGTCAGCCACTCAACACACACAGCACATGCACTGGGCCGACAGTGTGGTCTGGTGTAAGCGTCAGATTGACAGCCTTCCAAGCCACGGTTTCTAGGAGACCGTGATTTTATCAGGTACAGTATGATGATTGTGAGGGTGTTTTCTATGTATTAGTGTAGATGGTGTGCACTGATATGGCTTAGTCTCCAGTGGTTTACCGCAGGTTGTCGTGGAGGCGCATGTGTCCTAATAGGCCCATGTGGTGTGTAAAATGTGTGGGAGTGAGGCAGTGGAGGCAGGCGCGGTGACTCTATGTCCGAGCCTTAGGCACTGGTTCACCAGCCTCCGTACGATGGATTCGCAGGTGATCGACCAGACCGATGCGTGAGGTGAAATGTGCGGTCGCATTGAGGACAGCTTAGGAGAGATTCCCCATCGCTGATGGTGGTTAGGTAGTGAAGGCGAAGGTGGTGGTGGTTGCGGTGGTGGGGGTAACAGGCGATGAGTATTGGGATGTGGTCTCTATGATGGTGGGAGTAATGGAATTGATGCCAGGAGTGAGGGTGGGGAGTCTGAAGGAGGGTTGGCAGAATTTGACGTAGAAGTTGGCATTGTCGGATTCTTGGAGCATCGCGTCCGAAGATGTCCAACCAGGCCGATTAGCGCGCAGAAGATGCGTTGTCAGCGCGGGCATGTTGGCAGGGCCTGGGCATTGACGGTGTTGGTCCGGGGCGCTGGTGACTTTCGTGCCGCTCTTTGGCCTTTGGCTGGCGATCCGGTTGGCCTCATAGATTGCTGAGCCAGTCTTTCACGGATCTTCTCCATGCCGGTCTATCCTGGGCGAGGTCCTCCCAGGTCGCCGGGTTGACTTTGCAGTTGCTTCAGCGATTTCTTCAAAGTGTCCCTTGTAGCGTCGTTTTTGACCTCCCTGCCGGCGAGAACCCGTAGCGACATCTCCGTAGAAAAGTCGTTTGGGTAGTCGCTCGTCGTCCATTCTTACCAGGTGGTCTGCTCCATCGCAGTTGCACTTGCTCTCAGCATGGCATGGATGCTGAGGATTCCGGTCCGCTCCAGGACTTCCGTGTCCGGGATCCTGTCTTGCCATCTCAGCTTCAGTATTCTGCGGAGGCAGCTGATGATGGAAGTGATTCAGCTTCCTGGCTTGGTTCGAGTAGACGGGTCCAGGTCTCCGCTCCGTAAAGGAGTGTCGTCAAGACGACGGCCTTGTACATCTTCAGTTTGGTGTTCAGGTGAATACCGTGGCGATTCCACACGGAGGTCTCGCAGCCGGCCGAAGGCCTGACTAGCTTTGGAGATCCGTTGGGCAACCTCGTCATCGATTCCTCGTGTTGCGTGACAGCGTGCTTCCTAGATAAGCGAAGGTTTCCACGTTTTTGAGTTGAGCACCGCTGACATTGATTTGGGGAGCATTGTATTTCCGCGCTGGGTGGCGGCTGGTGCATGACAACCATTTTGGCTGTACTGATTGTTAATCCAAAAATCGGCGCAGCCTTCGGGGAAGAGTTCCATACTCCTTTGCATGTCCCTCCTCCGTCACGGTGTTAAGGGCGCAGTCGTCCGCGAAGAGCAAGTCATGGACTGTAGTCGTAGACACGCGCGTTGGACCCTGCATACGCCGACTGTTGAGAAGGTGCCCGTCAGTTCTGTAGGCGATGCGGATACCAGGCTGCTCATCACGGTAGGCGTCCATCAGCATAGCCGAGAACATGAGACTGAAGAGGGTGGGGGCCAGTACGCAGCTCCCTGCTTTCACTCCGTTGGTCACTGCAGAATGCTTCGGATACCGTCCCGTTGTCAGTGACGCGCGCCGTCATCCCGTCATGAAGCTGACGCACCATGTGCGTGAACCGCCTCAGACAACCAAATTTCTGCATGACTTTCCACAGTCCGTCACGATTCACCGTGTCAAAGGCTTTTCGTTAGATCCACGAAGGTAGTGTATAGGTGAGTTTCGCATCTCCTGCCACTTCTCTTGTAGCTGGCGGGCGGCAAAGATCATATCGGTTGTTCCGCGGTGTCGGCGGAAGCCACATTGGTTTTCCGGAGCAGGCCCTGCTCTAGGTGACCGTTAAGACGATTGAGAAAGGATACGGGCGAAGATCTTCCCGGCGATGTTGAGCAACGAGATGCCTCTGTGATTATCACAGATTTGCCGGTTCCCCTTCCGTTTGTAGAGATGGACGATGGTCGCGTCTTTGAAATCCTGAGGAACTTGTCCTTGGCGCCACATCTCCTGGAAGAGTGTTGTGCGTTCTGCCATCAGCCGGGGCCCACCGTGCTTGTAGACTTCCGGTGGGAATTGCGTTGATCCCGGTGCTTTTACCGCTGGAAATCTGCTGCCCGGCCCAGATGGTTTTCGGTAGGGAAGGCGGCAGATCCAGGTCATTGTTCGTGTCCACTTGAGGGAGCTTTCGGCATCAATGGCAGCATCGGAGATGGCTGATGAGCAATTATGACATCTTCTGAAGTGCTCGGCCCAGCCCCTTCAGAGGATTTCTCTGTCAGCGGTGCTGTACCTGTCAGAGCTGAGCAGCGGTTTCAGACCCCTCGGAAACACGGGCCGTATGACATGCTTTCAAAAAGTTTTTCACTTTCATTTGCGGGTCCACATCTCCTGGATTTTTCTCAGCCTTCGATCATCCAGGCATCCTGCATCTCCCGCAGCCGTTGTCGCGTGGCCAAGGCGCTGTGGCTATCTGAAAATAGGCTGCTTTAGTGGCGTCTGTCCGAAGGTCCATGCCATCGCAGTTGTAATTCTGCCTAAGCATGGCGTGGATGCTGAGGATTCCGGTCCGCTCCAGGACTTCCGTGTCCGGGATCCTGTCTTGCCATCTCAGCTTCAGTATTCTGCGGAGGCAGCTGAGATGAAAGTGATTCAGCTTCCTGGCTTGGTTCGAGTAGACGGTCCAGGTTTCCGCTCCGTAAAGGAGTGTCGACAAGACGACGGCCTTGTACATCTTCAGTTTGGTGTTCAGGTGAATACCGTGGCGATTCCACACGGAGTACTCGCAGCCGGCCGAAAGGCCTGACTAGCTTTGGAGATCCGTTGGGCAACCTCATCGATTCTCGTGTTGCGCGACATCGTGCTTCCTAGATAAGCGAAGGTTTCCACGTTTTTGAGTTGAGCACCGCTGACATTGATTCGAGGAGCATTGTATTCCGCGCTGGGTGGCGGCTGGTGCATGACAACCGTTTTGGCTGTACTGATTGTTAATCCAAAAATCGGCGCAGCTCGCGAAGAGGTCCATGCTCCTTTGCATGTCCCTGTCACGGTGTTAAGGGCGCAGTCGTCCGCGAAGAGCAAGTCATGGACTGTAGTCGTAGACACGCGCGTTGGAGCCTGCATACGCCGACTGTTGAGAAGGTGCTCGTAGTTCTGTAGGCGATGCGGATACCAGGCTGCTCATCACGGTAGGCGTCCATCAGCATAGCCGAGAACATGAGACTGAAGAGGGTGGGGGCCAGTACGCAGCCCCTGCTTCACCTCGTTGGTCACTGCGAATGCTTCGGATACCGTCCCGTTGTCAGTGACGCGCGCCGTCATCCCGTCATGAAGCTGACGCACCATGTGCGTGAACCGCTCAGGACAGCCAAATTTCTGCATGACTTTCCACAGTCCGTCACGATTCACCGTGTCAAAGGCTTTCGTTAGATCCACGAAGGTAGTGTATAGGTGAGTTCGCATCTCCTGACACTTCTCTTGTAGCTGGCGGGCGGCAAAGATCATATCGGTTGTTCCGCGGTGTCGGCGGAAGCCACATTGGCTTTCCGGGAAGCAGGCCCTGCTCTAGGTGACCGTTAAGACGATTGAGAAGGATACGGGCGAAGATCTTCCCGGCGATGTTGAGCAACGAGATGCCTCTGTGATTATCACAGAGTTGCCGGTTCCCCTTCCGTTTGTAGAGATGGACGATGGTCGCGTCTTTGAAATCCTGAGGAACTTGTCCTTGGCGCCACATCTCCTGGAAGAGTGTTGTGAGTTCTGCCATCAGCCGGGGCCCACCGTGCTTGTAGACTTCCGGTGGGATTGCGTCGGATCCCGGTGCTTTACCGCTGGAAATCTGCTGCACGGCCCGGATGGTTTCTGGTAGGGAAGGCGGCAGATCCAGGTCATTGTTCGTGTCCACTTGAGGGAGCTGGTCAATGGCAGCATCGGAGATGGCTGATGAGCAATTAAGGACACTTCTGAAGTGCTCGGCCCAGCGCTTCAGAATTTGCGATTTCTCTGTCAGCAGTGTTGTGCCGTCAGAGCTGAGCAGCGGTGCGGACCCCTTGATACACGGGCCGTAGATGGCTTTGATGGCTTTGAAAAAGTTTTTCATTTCATTGCGGTCCGCATACCCCTGGATTTCCTCAGCCTTTCGGATCATCCAGGCATCCTGCATCTCCCGCAGCCGTTGTTGTACAAGGCGCCTGCATCTGAAAAAGGCTGCTTTGGTGGCGTCAGTCCGAAGGTCCATGTAGGCTTTGTGTAGTCTATTCTTCTCCGCGAGTAAGTTGCTGATGTCGGCGTCATTGTCGTCAAACCAGTCCTGGTGTCGACGGTGTGCGCGTCCGAGTACATCGAGGGCGGTGGACTGGATGACATTTCGCAGTTGACACCATCGTGTCTCCACGGTAGCGTTATCATCTGGAGCATGCAGGTCCTCCAGTTTCTCGGTTATTTGGTTGCTGAAATCAAAACAGTGAGCAGGCAAATTTAATAAAAGAGTATTTAACTTACATGGCGGCCTCTTACCTTGGGGCCTTCGTCGGGGTTGCAGTCGGAGCCTCATCTGGGAGATGACAAGGCGGTGATCTGTCCAACCATCGGCATCGCGGATCGCCTTGGTTACCAGCACGTCCTGTCGATCTCGCCTCCGGACGAGAACATAGTCCAGCAGATGCCAGCGCCGCGACCGAGGGTGCATCCACGTGGCCTTCTCCCGCGTCGGAAGGCGGAAGAAGGTGTTGGTCAGCAGGAGACGGTGTTCCGCACACGTGCGCAGAAGAAGGAGGCCATTATCGTTACAGCTACCGAGACCGTGGGGACCCAGCACTCCCGCCAGGCAGCGTGGTCCGTCCCGACGCGGGCATTGAAATCACCAAGGACAATTAACTTGTCCTCTTTCGGCACAGTCGCCAGCAAGGCGTGCAGGTCCTCGTAGAATTTGTCCTTCGCCGCATCAGAGCTCGTCATTGGGGGAGCGTAGGCGCTGATGATGGTGGCGAACTGGTCTCCCCGAAGAGGCAGGCGGAGGCTCATCAGGCGATCATTGATACCCTGCGGCAGACAGGGCAGACGTCCCACGATGTCGTTACGAATGGCAAAGGCAACACCAGCGTCGCGTCGCTCTGCCTTTGGCCGGCCGCTCCAGAAGAAAGTGTAGCCGGCTCCCCACTCCTCCAGCTGACCCTGCTCAGAGAATCGGGTCTCGCTGAGAGCAGCAATGTCCACCTTGTAGCGCACCAGTTCCCGAGCGACTAGCGCCGTCCTCCGTTCCGGCCGGTTGCTCTTAGGATTGTCTAAAAGGGAACGAATATTCCAGGCTGCTAGTGTGAGTGGACTCACCCGAGCAGCCTGGAGAGTATGGCGAGGGGATGGGACGGGGGTATTGTTGTTTGTTTGAGTTTTACGACCGCGTAGTTTGCGATCTGCGAGCCGCGGCCGGCTGCAGAAGACGTGAGAACCAGCAATTTTTTTAGGGCACATTTTCTAGCCCCTTCCTCCGCGAGGAGGCAAGCAGTGCTATCCCTAAATAGGGCTGCTCGGACATCCCAGACGGCTGCCGAACTCCACTATGGGTCACGGTTTTGTTTTAGTGGAAGAACGACCCGAGTTAGTTTGGGCCGCCTACGGGGTTGCTGTCGCCCCCACCGTAGGACTTTTTGAGAGGGGGAGGTGGGAAGTTCGGGAGTCAGGCATACCGGGTGTGGAGGCACACACAACACCGGAGACCCTCACCTGGTTTAGCCCGCCGGTCGTGACGGTTGCCCGGGTGTGGCCGCTGGGAAGAACCCAACTTCGAGGAGCCACAGGTGAGAGTTGGGTACCAGTTAGAGGCGGCCACAGGAGCATTCACCACCTGTACGAGACAAATGGAGCGACCAAATGCTATCTGTGTAGTGCTACCCCTAACTAGTACCCCCTACACCCCCACACACACACACACACACACACACACACACACATGGCAGTTCGACCGTCGATTTCGACGAGGTCCACCGTATGCTCCACACCAGGTGGTGCAGGGACGGTGACTTGCGCGTGAATTAGTTTTAAGTGATAGTAGCCTTGCGCTGCAGCTACTGCATTCTCTCCTCCTCCCCCACCCGAGTCCGGTGTCAAGACAGAGTCAAGAAGACCGGAGATGGGAGAGGGCGTAGGTGGCTGGCGCGGCCTAAGCCGCCCCTGGGCGTGCCACCACACCTGGCTCGGATCCCACGGAGTGGGAGTGCCATAAAGGCCACATTAAGAAGGAGCCATTGCAACCTGACTCTCAGTCCGCCAGTCAGCCACTCCACACAAAAACACACATTGGGCTGACCACGCGGTCCGAGTTATCCCGTCAGTTGGCAACCTTCCAAGCCACGGCTTTTAGCGCACCGTGATAGTTTCAAGCGCGTCAGATTGTTTATAGTGAGGAAAATACGCTGAGCTCTCGACTCACTTTCCCCCACCCCCACAATCAGACCACTGTCCGAGCCAGTCAGTTGCCTGATGTGGGAGTGGGCGCATTGGCTGACGGATCGGCGTACCCGTCTTCGCGCGCCACAGCACGACCTGGCCCCCCATAACGCACACACCAGGATTCACAAACTCAGGGGATATGGAGCAGCCATCGCCGTCTGACTCCCCAGTTCACTGGTCAGCCACTCGACACACACAGCACATACACTGAGCCGACGGCGTGGTCTGGTGGAAGCGTCAGATTGGCAGATCTTCCCAGCCACGGTTTCTAGGAAACCGTGATATACTGTGGTAAATGGTGATTGTGAGAGTGTTGTCGATGCATTGGTGTAGGTAGTGTGCGCTGATGTAGGTTAGCCTACGGTGGTTTACCGGAGGTTGTCATGGAGGCGCATGTGTCCTAATAGGCCCATGCGGTGTGTAAATGTGCGAAAGCAGTTAGGGCAGTGAAGGCGGGCACGTCGACTGTATGTCGGAGCCCCAGGCACTGGTTCACCAGCCTCCATGCGATGGATTCGCAGGTGACCGACCAGGCCGATGCGTGAGTTGAAGTTGCGGGTTCAGTGTGGGCAGGAGAAATCGGTAGAGGCTGGGAGGATGTCATTGCTGGTAGTGGGGGTGGCAGGGGCACTAAGAATGGCAGGAGCGGAGGGTGTGCATGGTGTATCGGTGTTGTCGGCATTGTGGTTAATTCCGCTGTTATGGATGCGCATGTGACCGAATAGGCCTATGCGATGAGTGAATGCGCGAGGACAGTGAGGGCAGTGGAGGCGACGACCTCTGCTGTGTGATGGTGCTCCAGGCACTGGCTCACCGGTCTCTGTACGATGTATTCGCAAGTGACCGACCAGGCCGATTCGTGAGGTGAATGTGCGGTCGCATTGAGTACAGCTTAGAGAGATTCCCCATCGCTGATGGTGGTGGTGGTGGTAGTGAAGGCGGTGGTGGTTGCGGTGGTAGGGGTAACAGGCGATGAGTAGATGGATGTGGTCTCTGTGATGGTGGGAGCAATGGAATTGATGACAGGAGTGAGGGTAGGGGAGTCAGAAGGAGGGTTAGCAGAATTTGACGTAGAAATTGGAATTGTCGGATTGTTTGTGCATTGCGTCCGAAGATGTCCAACCAGGCCGATTCGCGCGCGGAAGATGCGTTGACAGCGCGGGCACGTTGGCAGGGCCTGGGCATTGGCGGTGTTGGTCCGGGGCGCTGGTGACTTTCGTGCCGCTCTTTTGGCCTTGGCAGCGGCGATCCGGTTGGCCTCATAGATCGCTGAACCAGTCTTCACTGATCTTCTCCATGCCGGTCTATCCTGGGCGAGGTCCTCCCAGGTCGCAGAGTTGATTTGCAGTTGCTTCAGCGATGTCTTCAAAGTGTCCTTGTAGCGTCGTTTTTGACCTCCCCTGCCTGCGAGAACCCGTAGCGACATCACCGTAGAAAAAGTCGTTTGGGTAGTCGCTCGTCGTCCATTCTTACCAGGTGGCCGCTCCATCGCAGTTGCACTTGCCTCAGCATGGCATGGATGCTGAGGATTCCGGTCCGCTCCAGGACTTCCGTGTCCGGGATCCTGTCTTGCCATCTCAGCTTCAGTATTCTGCGGAGGCAGCTGAGATGAAAGTGATTCAGCTTCCTGGCTTGGTTCGAGTAGACGGTCCAGGTTTCCGCTCCGTAAAGGAGTGTCGACAAGACGACGGCCTTGTACATCTTCAGTTTGGTGTTCAGGTGAATACCGTGGCGATTCCACACGGAGGACTGCAGCCGGCCGAAAGCCTGACTAGCTTTGGAGATCCGTTGGGCAACCTCGTCATCGATTCTCGTGTTGCGCGACATCGTGCTTCCTAGATAAGCGAAGGTTTCCACGTTTTTGAGTAGAGCACCGCTGACATAGATTCGAGGAGCATTGTATTCTGCGCTGGGTGGCGGCTGGTGCATGACAACTGTTTTGGCTGTACTGATTGTTAATCCAAAATCGGCGCAGCCTCCGGCGAAGAGGTCCATGCTCCTTTGCATGTCCTCCCCGTCACGGTGTTAAGGGCGCAGTCGTCCGCGAAGAGCAAGTCATGGACTGTAGTCGTAGACACGCGCGTTGGAGCCTGCATACGCCGACTGTTGAGAAGGTGCCCGTCAGTTCTGTAGGCGATGCGGATACCAGGCTGCTCATCACGGTAGGCGTCCATCAGCATAGCCGAGAACATGAGACTGAAGAGGGTGGGGGCCAGTACGCAGCCCTGCTTCACTCCGTTGGTCACTGCGAATGCTTCGGATACCGTCCCGTTGTCAGTGACGCGCGCCGTCATCCCGTCATGAAGCTGACGTACCATGTGCGTGAACCGCTTAGGACAGCCAAATTTCTGCATGACTTTCCACAGTCCGTCACGATTCACCGTGTCAAAGGCTTTCGTTAGATCCACGAAGGTAGTGTATAGGTGAGTTCGCATCTCCTGACACTTCTCTTGTAGCTGGCGGGCGGCAAAGATCATATCGGTTGTTCCGCGGTGTCGGCGGAAGCCACATTGGCTTTCCGGAAGCAGGCCCTGCTCTAGGTGACCGTTAAGACGATTGAGAAGGATACGGGCGAAGATCTTCCCCGCGATGTTGAGCAACGAGATGCCTCTGTGATTATCACAGAGTTGCCGGTTCCCCTTCCGTTTGTAGAGATGGACGATGGTCGCGTCTTTGAAATCCTGAGGAACTTGTCCTTGGTGCCACATCTCCTGGAAGAGTGTTGTGAGTTCTGCCATCAGCCGGGGCCCACCGTGCTTGTATACTTCCGGTGGGATTGCGTCAGATCCCGGTGCTTTACCGCTGGAAATCTGCTGCACGGCCCGGATGGTTTCTGGTAGGGAAGGCGGGAGATCCAGGTCATTGTTCGTGTCCACTTGAGGGAGCTGGTCAATGGCAGCATCGGAGATGGCTGATGAACAGTTAAGGACATTTCTGAAGTGCTCGGCCCAGCGCTTCAGAATTTGCGATTTCTCTGTCAGCAGTGTTGTGCCGTCAGAGCTGAGCAGCGGTGCGGACCCCCTTGATACACGGGCCGTAGATGGCTTTGATGGCTTTGAAAAAGTTTTTCATTTCATTGCGGTCCGCATACCCCCTGGATTTCCTCAGCCTTTCGGATCATCCAGGCATCCTGCATCTCCCGCAGCCGTTGTTGTACAAGGCGCCTGCATCTGAAGAAGGCTGCTTTGGTGGCGTCAGTTCGAAGGTCCATGTAGGCTTTGTGTAGTCTATTCTTCTCCGCGAGTAAGTTGCTGATGTCGGCGTCATTGTCGTCAAACCAGTCCTGGTGTCGACGGTGTGCGCGTCCGAGCACATCGAGGGCGGTGGACTGGATGACATTTCGCAGTTGACACCATCGTGTCTCCACGGTAGCGTTATCATCTGGAGCATGCAGGTCCTCCAGTTTCTCGGTTATTTGGTTGCTGAAATCAAAACAGTGAGCAGGCAAATTTAATAAAAAGAGTATTTAACTTACATGGCGGCCTCTTACCTTGGGGCCTTCGTCGGGGTTGCAGTCGGAGCCTCATCTGGGAGATGACAAGGCGGTGATCTGTCCAACCATCGGCATCGCGGATCGCCTTGGTTACCAGCACGTCCTGTCGATCTAGCCTCCGGACGAGAACATAGTCCAGCAGCTGCCAGTGCCGCGACAAAGGGTGTATCTACGTGGCCTTTTCCCACGTCGGAAGGCGGAAGAAGGTGTTGGTCACCAGGAGATGGTGTTCCGCACACGTGCGCAGAAGAAGGAGGCCGTTATGGTTACAGCTTCCGAGACCGTGGGGACCCAGCACTCCCCTGCCAGGCAGCGTGGTCCGTCCCGACGCGGGCATTGAAATCACCAAGGACAATTAACTTGTCCTCTTTCGGCACAGTCGCCAGCAAGGCGTGCAGGTCCTCGTAGAATTTGTCCTTCGCCGCATCAGAGCTCGTCATTGGGGAGCGTAGGCGCTGATGATGGTGGCGAACTGGTCTCCCCGAAGAGGCAGGCGGAGGCTCATCAGGCGATCATTGATACCCTGCGGCAGACAGGGCAGACGTCCCACGATGTCGTTACGAATGGCAAAGGCAACACCAGCGTCGCGTCGCTCTGCCTTTGGCCGGCCGCTCCAGAAGAAAGTGTAGCTGGCCCCCACCTCCTCCAGCTGACCCTGTTCAGAGAATCGGGTCTCGCTGAGAGCAGCAATGTCCACCTTGTAGCGCACCAGTTCCCGAGCGACTAGCGCCGTCCTCCGTTCCGGCCGGTTGCTCTTAGGATTGTCTAAAAGGGAACGATATTCCAGGCTGCTAGTGTGAGTGGACTCACCCGAGCAGCCTGGAGAGTATGGCGAGGGGGATGGGACGGGGGTATTGTTGTTTGTTTGAGTTTTACGACCGCGTAGTTTGCGATCTGAGAGCCGCGGCCGGCTGCAGAAGACGTGAGAACCAGCAATTTTTAGGGCACATTTTCTAGCCCCCTTCCTCCGCGAGGAGGCAAGCAGTGCTATCCCTAAATAGGGCTGCTCGGATATCCCAGACGGCTGCCGATCTCTACTATGGATCACGGTTTTGTTTTAGTGGGAGAAGGACCCGAGTTAGTTTGGGCCGCCTACGCGGTTGCTGTCGCCCCACCGTAGGACTTTTTGAGAGGGGGAGGTGGGAAGTTCGGGAGTCAGACATACCGGGTGTGGAGGCACACACAACACCGGAGACCCTCACCTGGTTTAGCCCGCCGGTCGTGACGGTTGCCCGGGGTGGGCCGCTGGAAGAACCCAACTTCGAGGAGCCACAGGTGAGAGTTGGGTACCAGTTAAAGGCGGCCACAGGAGCATTCAACACCTAGACGAGACAAATGGAGCGACTAAATGCTATCTGTGTGTTTCCACCCCTTACTAGTACCCATACACCCCATGGGGCCATTTATTATGCTGTTGAAGAGCCTGGATTGTGCAAACCTAAGATTTTCGACCCAGTGTAGTTTGTAGGTCACCTGCATGATGGTGGCTGTGAGCTAAATCAGCACACACTACCTACACCAATACATCGACAACACCCTCACAATCACCATTTACCAGAGTATATCATGGTTTCCTAGAAACCATGACTGGGAAGTCTGCCAATCTGAAGCTTCCACCAGACAACGCCGTCGGCTCAGTGTATGTGCTGTGTGTGTCCAGTGGCTGACCAGTGGACTGGAAGTCAGACGGCGATAGCTGCTCCATATCCCCTGAGTTTTTGAATCCTGGTGTGTGCGTTATGGGGGCCAGGTCGTGCTGTGGCGCGTGAAGACGGGTACGCCGATCCGTCAGCCAATGCGCCCACTCCCACATCAGGCAACTGACCGGCTCGGTCAGTGTATGATGGTGGGGGTTGGGGAGAGAGTGAGGTTGACAGCTCAGCGCATGTTCCTCACTATAAAGAATCTGACGCGCTTAAAACTATCACGGTGCGCTAAAAGCCGTGGCTTGAAAGTTTGCCAACTGACGGGATAACTCGGAATGCATGTTCAGCACAATGTGTTTTGTGTGAAGTGGCTGACTGGCGGACTGAGAGTCAGGCTGAAATGGCTCCTTCTTAATGTAGTCTTTATGGCACTCCCAGTCTGTGGGATCCGAGCCAGGTGTGGTGATACGCCCAGGGGCGGCTCCGGCCGCGCCAGCCACCTGCGACCTCTATCATCTCCGGTCTTCTTGCCTGTGTCGTGAGACCAGGCTCAGGTGTGGGGAGGAGAAGAGTGTGCGGTAGCGTTAACCGCCATGGTTGGAAGGTTGCCAACTGATAATTACACTCAGACCTCGCAGTTAGTCCAATGTGTTTTTTTTGTGGAGTGGCTGATTGGTGGTCTGAGAGTCAGCCTGCGATGGCTCCTTTTTAACGTGATCTCTGGCTATCTCACACATGTGAGATGTAAGCCGTTCAACTCCCTGTTGTGTGAAATCCTGGTGCTTTTGTTTGGGGGGCCAGGTCGTGTACGTAGTACACGTAGACGAGGTCACCAGCAGCTGCGCCCGCTTCCGCATCAGACAACTGACCGGCTCGGACAGTGGTCTGATTGTGGGGGTGGTGGAGAGAGTGAGATCGAGAGCTCAGCGTATTTTCCTCACTATAAACAATCTGACGCGCTTGAAACTATCACGGTGCGCTAAAAGCCGTGGCTTGGAAGGTTGCCAACTGACGGGATAACTCGGACCGCGTGGTCAGCCCAATGTGTGTTTTGTGTGGATTGGCTGACTGGCGGACTGAGAGTCAGGTTGCAATGGCTCCTTCTTAATGTGGCCTTTATGGCACTCCAACTCCGTGGGATCCGGGCCAGGTGTGGTGGCACGCCCAGGGACGACTCCGACCGCGCCAGCCACCTGCGTCCTCTCCCGCCTCCGGTCTTCTTCACTCTGTCTTGACACCGGGCTCAGGTGGGGGAGGAGGAGAGAGTGCGGTAGCTGCAGCGCAAGGCTAGAATCACTTAAAACTAATTCACACGCAAGTCACCGTCCCTGCACCACCTGGTGTGGAGCATACGGTGGACATCGTCGAAATCGACGGTCGAACTGCCAGGTCGCCTGCACGATGGTGGCTGTGAGCGAAAATCCCCAACGTCAGGGCAATACACATTTTATTCCAGGGCTCGTATTTTCTCCCTCTGAGTAATTTTGTTTCATTGAAATTTTGTATATTTACGAATAGAATTAGTCATGCGATTTTTCAGGTCAATGTTAAACAACCAATCAAAATCCTGTGACAGGATACCGCATATAGCTTCTTCCCGCTAAAATAGGAGGGATTGGAGTGGATGGGTTTATATGTTAGTGAGTAAGTCGATTTTTGGTCTTTATTTGTCAAAAAAATAATTGGCGTATCGGGGAAATATATGTGAGTGGCATACTAGCAATTATTTTCCATTAGCATTTCAACACGAACAATTAGTTCAGTGCAGCTGGTATAAATTTCCGTGCTTTTGCTGTTATGTCATCGAATGTCATGGCCATACTGCTCAAAGTTTTATCTTTTAACCAGATTTATCGACACCAATTTTGCATTTTTAAAATACGAGTGATGGTGACCTTGCGAGCAAATGAGGGAACACGGATCGAGTCTGATTTGGTGGGAAAAGGCTTACATTGCCATAACTCAAAGACCGCAGAATTCTTATGCAAGTTCTTAAAAAAGGGCACAAGAAAAACGTTAGTTGGAAAGGAAGATATAACGCAAAATACGAATATTTTAAAAATCCTCATTCCAATAATTCATACCAAGTGTTCCCATCACGCGAACTGGACAGATTTTTAGAAATCAGTTTGATGTCTCCCGATATTACCATAAATGAAAACAAAATGCGTGAAAGTACTGGTCATGCAGGTACGGGTTTTGTAACTGCACCAGTCATTGTAATTTAAGTAAAATCAGAGAAAGAAATTCAAATTAAGTGCAATGCATTTTCCAAGTGCTTCTCAGCAATCATTCAAAACATATTCAGACAAAGCGATACATCGTAAATTGTTGCAATTTGCAGTGATGTGAGAACTTCAGTACGTTTTATGTTAATCACTATATAGAAACTTCATAATGAGGAGTAATAACAGGAAAGTCATAAATCAATAAAATATGCACTGCCAAAATCCCAGAAATATCTTTTTTCATGGAAAGCTTCAAAATTGGACAGTGGCTTGCAATTTACAATGTTAAGTATATTATGGTAAGTAGGCACTCACCGATCGATTACAGGACACAGTCAACACGTTCTGCCTTGAGGTTCACTTTTGAGCCCCGCCAGCAGCCGCGCAGCGGTCAGCGATATACACAGAATAGCATGACCAACAACGACAAGGGAGACTGAAATGATCATATCTGACTTATTGGCCGTCACCATCCAGTCATTCCAAACCTCCGGTGTTGTGGCACCCAAGGCGCCGTAACCCATTGTGCCACGAGTTCAGTGTCCTGCCTGTTTTTATCGTGAATATCAACTATGGTAAGTAGGTGACAAGATAGCGAGCTCATGGCACAGTGGGTTAGAATGTTTGACTTGTAGTCGAAAAGTCGCGAGTTCGAGCCGTGGGTGTCGCAACACCTGGGGTCAGGCATGGCTGCCCAATAAGCCAGAACTTGCCCTGCAAGTCTCCCTAGTTTTTATCCTTAATGCCATTCTGCCTATAAGATAGTGATCCGTACGGCAAAGAGAAGCAAAAAGAGTGCAGTATCTGTAGAATACAGCTCCTATACTACTAACACAGATATTGCTGTTGTTCGTGCTTGGTAGGATGGTTTCAAGTTTGAAGCAGAAAGTTCGCTTGGACAAATTTTATCGTCTAATGGTCGCATACAAGGCTCCGCAACATATCTAGAGAGCTGCGGGCTCAACTGAGTTTCCTTGTTTTTTCGATTCTTAAGCTAGTTGTTCAGTCATGCTGGTCTTAGAGTGTTCGGGCAGGACATGGGAACAAGAACCTCCCGTAATACAGGTGGATTTATGATAAAAAAATATCTGGGTAAGGTTGAGATAAGATTAGCCTTCACGCAAGGGTTAGGGTAAGATTTTGATTTAATTTTAGCGTTACGGTTGCATGTAGGTTTGGGGTTGAGCTTAGGGTTGCGTACAATGTTAGGGTTTGGAAACTAGGACATTTATTCTCCTAGTGGCTGAGAACAAGGCCAATTATATGACCTGGGGGCACTCCTGTTGTTGAGTCCTGTCAGCAGGAGGGATACAAGCAAATCCAACTGAGTATTCTGCTGCGGCATTCCTAAATGGCAAGTCAACGAGTAAACAGTTCAGCTAAGGGGCCTCGTACATCAAAACCCACTTAACCGTTTAACTGAAGATCAAGGAAATAAAAAAAATCGAGAAGGGATTACTGCTCTACTTATTTTAATGTAATAAGTTGTGTGAGTATAGGAATTATCCTGCATATTTCAACCGGCATGACTGTTGTATGTCAGTTCCGGAGGGCAGATTCCATTCAGCGTATTTTAATGAATGAAGCTGATCAAGCGAACCATGAACGAACGTTCATACCGATCAAGATTTGCAGCCTCGTGCTTCGGCATGATCTGCGTCCTCGTGGAAAGCACTTTTATTAACTTACCTTACAATCTAGGCTAACTTTTCCACTGCTACTCAGTCCCGGTAAATTCACGAATCCCCTGTAGGGGGTCTAAGCATCGGTTGCACTCAAAACCATACACTCCTCATGCCCTGTTTCGTAAAGGAAGAGAAGGGGAAAATCAGTAGGAGTTGTGTATGCCGTACAGAAACTCAGTGGTGGTCAGAGGCCCCGACGCGCGACAAACAATTGTCTGTCCACTAGCATGATGTGGCGTGAGTGAACAAAATTTCATGTGAGAGTGAGTCACTGGTCTCTTGATCAATTGATCGGCAAATAGCAGTTTGCGACGCCTGTTATTGTCTTGGTTGTCCCTGTGGCGCTACAACTGCCCCCACCCCCAGACACCGAGCAAAGTAAAGGGCCGATAATGTGTCCAACGCTGAAATGCATGATCAACTCCAGTGCACCTGCGGGTTTGAGGGCGTGGCGATGAGGCCAGAAGGCGCTTGAAACCGAGGCACGGCTGATGTTGTGACCTTTGCAGAGGTTCTGTTTGGGCATCAGCCAGAGGGTTTGGCGGCCTGATTTCATCAACGTGTGCCAGTGATTTGGCACGTTGGTCTGAGAGGGAAGGGTGTGTGCGACACAGTGCATCCCAGTGAATGCTGAGCCAGGCGAATCCGTCAGTGAGGAATTTCACCGTTGTCTGGACTCGAAGATGGGAAAGAGTGCAGATTGTGTCAAAAGAATTGAAGATTCATCGACTAAGGCACGGCAGGGACTTGAAGATAGTGGAGATCACGAGAAAGGATGTCAGTGAGAATGAAAACAGGAGGGTCCGAAAAGAGGTAAAACAGACCACGTTGGCATGGTTGAAGGACTGCTCTCACAATCGCGTTGGAATCCAGCGACTGACTTGCGTTGGTGACATGGTCTTCATTCATAACAAGACATCGTGTACTACGTTTTTTTACCCTTAGGCACGATTAGTCACTCAGGAAAAAAAGGCAGAGGAAGTCAAGTTGATGTTTGCTTGCAGCATTTTCTTGAAGTTGCACTTCGACAACTTTTGGAGTCATCAATTTGTAGGGGAGTCTAATCCGTACTTGTTCGTACTCAGAGTCCTACAATCCTCACGCCCTGTTCCGTATAGAAAGAGTATAGAGTAGAGTAGAGTATAGAGTAGTATAGAGTACGACCCGTAGGAGTTGTGTATTCTGAGCAGAAACTCAGTGGCAGTCAGAGGCACGACGCGCGCGTTTGTCCGCTAACGCGATGTGGTTGTGAGTGAATAAAATGTCAAATGAGAGTGAGTCTCTGGCCCCTTGATCAGTTGATCGGCCAATAGCACGTTGCAGCGCCTGGTATTGGCATGGTTGTCCCAGCGGCTGTGTGCGTGTGTGTGGTCCGGTCGCTCGAGAAGTGTCTTCACGTGCCATTGTGTGCGGCATGGGCGCCAAGGTGGAAGACGCTACACCCCTAACTTTCTGTCGCACCTGCAGACGATGGTTCGTAAAAGGACGAAATACATGAACAGCGGAGGTCTGTTTCTCACTAAACTACATTGTAAGCAGGCTACTGATGCTTTCAGAAATGATAGTTAAGATTACACTGCTCTCATTGAGACTTATTTGACACTGTTATCCGCTCAACCTGAGGATTTATAAGTGTCAGTGTAAGAGATTACCGACAGACCTTCGACGGTGGTTTGAAAAGGCTTCTGGCAGATTTTCCGCAACCGTTCATGGTACCTCTCAGGAAAAACGGTAAGCACAGATCCTACCAACATGTGTACATCCGGTTAAAGGATTGTGCCAACACACTTACTAGTGGGTGAGTAGGACTCATAATTAGCAGTTTCTCTATATGCATGGCGAATTAAATGAAGCATCTTGAAAGAGACAGGTTGACTAAATTTATGGGAACGTTGCACGACAAGTGGTAGAGCTCAGTCACAAGTACCCCAAAGTAAGACAAGTGGTTTTGCGCTAATTTCAGGTGAGGTGCGCTATTTGGGTTACGCTCTTGCTAGGATCAACATTGCGGGGTTATATTTAGGACATAGGAATTGTTACCCCTGAAATTAAGCACAAAGGGGGGACTTTTACCTGTGTTCTACCGGTCGACGTCCTTCGGTATAGTATTCGCTGGACCAACCTATGTTGAAAAATACAAAATTCTGCTTATAAAACAGTTAACATGAGCCTTTTAAATACTATGAAATTTATCGTGAATAATATGAACTGCAGGCCCCCAGTGCCTATGACATGCGTTTTCTGGGATGCGATGGATTTCATGAGGCCTGTACTACTGCCTTCGTTATGTATATGTATATATGTATATGTATATATATATATATTGAATAGCTGAGGTGGTATACATTCGAGATGATAAATGAAGGCTCGTCGGAAAATCGAGGTTTACTC
>WEDG01008378.1:0-34523 GCA_017591395.1 Schistocephalus solidus
AGCCCATGCGCCAAAGCCAGCTGGGAGAGTCGCCTGGTGCATGGAAGAGAGAGAAGAGCTAGGAGTGACATCCACTGGAGAGAACTCGCATCTATCAGGATATTTACTCGCTATAGTAAGGTTGACGTGCTTGAACTATCACAATACACTCAAATTCATGCCTTGGAAGTCCACCAGCTGATACATGAATAAGTCTTATAAGGATTGATATGCAGGCCGCATTGGCTTTCTCCTAACATGGCCTTAATAGTACTCTACATTCTGATCAGAAGGTTGTGGAATCAAGCCCCGAGTGGTGCACCACCTGGGGCTGGCTGATGAGACTAGTGAGCCCGAAATGGCCATTCCAGCCTAGTCTTTGTCAGTACTGTGTATCTGCCTTTAGTACTCCCCTGAGGTGAGATCCAAGCCGCCGGTAAAGAAGTCTGATACTTGTAGTGGAATAGTTCGTTTGTGGCACGCGCAGACTTGTTATTTACTTCTGTCAACCACTGCACCCGAGCGCAAACCTGGCCATCTTGACGTTTTCTGGACATCGGTGCGTGGATACTGCAGACGTCTGTGCCTCACACTAAACGAATCACGCGAAAGCCATCACAAGGCCTGAACTGTTCTCTGGTTTATCCATCACTGGCCAACGTTCTGTCAAGAATACTCTCCATCCTCTTTCTCATTCAACTAATTTTCTGGCCTGCGACGAACTGCCGATACCCAATACTACCCTCAAAGTGACCCAGTCGCGTTGTAACAGGGCTAATCTGCTGCTGCGACTGTTCCCTTATCGATTGACAGGGCACCAACTGGGGGTGGGTGTGACTGGCTGATGACGACTAATGAGCCAGAAATGGCCATTCCAGTATCCTTGTCCTTTATCGACAGTTTCAATTAGTTTCTATTTTCTCCACTCCTTCATCACATAAAGTTTCTCATTAATCTATCTTATACAATCTTAATGTACTGCAACCTTCATTTGTACTTGCGCTGTCGGCAGGTTTTTCTCCGTGGCTGTCCAATGACCCAAATAGACTCTTTCCGAGTCTAAAAGTACACCGCAGTCACTTTAACCACCCCCCTGCCTTCTCTGAAGTAGATTCAGTCCTTACCAGTTCTAACACGTCCAAAATGTCACTGTTAGTTCCAAGAAAGTCTATTATGAAGTAATGGAATAAGGAAAACTGACTGATGAGTAACCCATCCTCCTCCCTGAACTAACCATAACATGAGTGGTTCTAAACAGCAGTTTAAACTGTTGTATGGCCGCCTGAATAGGACACGGGACTAGGACTCTTCCCATCCACTTACGGTAAATAGGCGGAAAGGTAAACACGCCCGTATATAAAAGCTAACAATCCTCGACCTAATTTCCTTGTAATTAAGTGCAAAACCATCTCAATAATGTAAAACGCTACCGTCGCTACGTTGACGACATAGTGGCAATTGCCAAAGCAGAAACCAATGTAGGTGCACTCTTAAATGTTGTTAATAAAGCACATCCATCCATGAAAATCCGCGTTAGAAGACGGAAATGCCAGGGTCGCTTCCCTTTTCTTTGATGTTTTTCAAAGCTGAATTCCCTGACGGTGGTATCCGAAGGAGCATTTCTCGAAGGAAAACATGATTTGAACAATATACAAACTTCAGCAGTCCAACAGAAACGCAATCTGGTCCGTTGTTTTGCGCAAAGGGCTGGAAAAGTTTGTTCGACGAAAGACACTATCGAGGATGAACTTAAGAAGATCTAGGACTTGCATCGCGAGAAGGGTATCCGGATAAAATATATTACAGAGAATATGGTCGCAAGACCAGAAAAACGTGCCAAACTTACTGTATAAAGGAAAATTCTATGCCTCAAAGACCCTTTCAAGGGGATGTGGCAAGTGAACTCCTGAAAAGATGCGCTTGACCAAGCCATCGCACGAACATTCCCAGCAGCGAGAATTCGGATATTGTTGACAACCAACCCCGGTTTTACACGGAGAAGGTAAAGGAAAGGTTGCCGGCTCAGACAACCTCCATGTACATCTCCCCATTTTCTCTGCTCCTGCGGTGAGGCTATATTGGTCGCACGAGTCGGCGCCTATCCAACACAATAAGCAATCACCTCTCGGCATAAATGAGAAAAGTCGATGTAAACAGCGTAAACAGCGCTATTTTCGCTCACATGGTTGGTTCTGGGCATTGTGTGGGCCCAAAGCCTTCACTGTGATTGATAAGGTCCCAACAAATTACCCCAAGTCGCCTCGGCTAGCAAAAACGGAGGCCACTGGTATCCGGTTGAGGGAAGCCAGTCTTGGGCATTCAAAAAAATCTTCTACAAGCTCCGCGCTTAGCAAAGCCAACGATGGCTTAAATGCATACACTCTGCGCTCTCTCCTACCCTTAAACGGTCCACGAAACCCTCACTACCGTTGAACAAGCTCTCGCTTATCCCCACCTTCCCCCTATTCGTACGACTCACTTTTATCACCAGACGAACAGTATTGATCGTAGGTTTTAGCTTGTACCCCGTTCCCATATAAATGTACTGGTCCAATGAGAATTTCTTGAAAGCACGCGTATATTCGCCAACTGGTCTTCTGAAAGCCACATGTATCGTGGGTGGTTCCTGTTCCCGCGTCCTGGTTTTGCACCCAACTTCTATGCAGAATCGTGGGTACCAACCGTTCTTCGAGAATGTCCTGCTTGCCATCTTCAATATTTGGGATACTTAAATGCACGAGAGATGGGTCTCACTCCACTCACCTGTCATCTCACACACGTACCAGAGCGTTTTCTGTGGACTCATTATGCGGTAGGAGGCTCGGCCCGCTGGGACGTAAAAGCGTCGTCTACCCGTACCACACTAATGGCAGTCGCTAGGGCCTCCACACCAACGCAGTACGACATGCATGCCAACCGAAAAACTAGCACAGTTTTATACATCCTGCAAAAATATGTCCTGGAGGCAGTTCGTTGATTCATAAGTTACTGGTTGGCCACCACCTCTGTCGTTTTCCGAGAGTACATCCTGGCAAAATAATAAATAAGACCTCGTTTCTTAAGCGTCGTACGGATTAGTGTCAAAAGCAAATGGGCGAGCATAGATTGTAGACAACTAATTACCGTGTCCTTTGTACCTTGAACACTTTGATGCTAAGTGCAAAAATGACTTCAGGGGCAAAGTACGGTCAGTCTGAGGAATTCTATTCATGGATGACGGATAGGGTTGGGGGAAAGGGTAGCAGTTAAAGGATACCGTTCAGTGCGGTCTACCAGTGTGGGCCTGATTGCCATTGGGCACGAGAACAGCAGAGCCCGTAGGAACAGTTGGCCAGAACTTACTTTTTAATGTCTGTTTCGTCACAGGACGAAATTCTGCTAATTTAAGGACTCGTCCATATCTGCCCATTTCCACTACGAGCTGTTCAAAATTGACAGTCCCTAGGTGTTCACTGCAGTGCAAGTACGTCTGGAATGAGGAAAATTTTTGAGTGGACACTTACACGCACTTGAGTGTTGGAGTGCTCCTTCCGATTTTCGAACGGAAAGCGGAAGTCATATTTATTTTCTGGCCTAGGCGGTGGCACTTTGACGAACAGTCAGTCTGAAGAAGGGTTACCGACGACGATTAGAGATACTAGAATTACCAATGCTTGCTTCCTTCCCTTGAGCTCATGGAATGTCAACTCAAATGTTTAAATGGGTTTTTGAAAAGGAAACATTTCTTAAATGGCGTTTGAAGATCAAACATTGTGGGGCAAAAAAGCATAAAAATGCAAATACACCGTGATACCGGCTTTTGAATGCCCATCTTTTCGACCGTCTGAAAAAAACAGCCATTGAAAAAAACGACTGATTATGCATTTTTTATTGATTTTAGATGTCATTAGTAATTCCAATGCATTTAGAAGAGAACACGCTCAAAACCTCATGGGTGCATTCATCTTTGGCAAATACTATTACGAATAGCTGGATAATTTTTGAGCTCAATGCGCGACAGAAGCGCAATATGCGACGAGCCCTGCATTAGAGGTTTATGTGTGGGGGCTAAATGAAGGAGGAGAGAGTGTCCATCTAACACTAACCATATCCACTGTATTCGTAAGAGTTAGCTGCTGGGTCAATAGGATCACACAACAGTTTGGTGCCCAACACGTGTGTGGCTCACGAGAGCCGGTGGCGTTACGTCACGCCGACCACTGTGCGCGATGTCATTCCTAACTGAACTGCCCTGATGCACGAAGGCGAATGCCGATTCCGGTGCGCCCACTGCAACCAGAAGTGCTTCTCGCGGGGAGAGCTGAAACAACACCGAGAGACGGAGCACAAAGCCCTCCGACCGTACGCTTGCAGCCGGCGTGATCGGAGCTTCACCACGGAGACCGGTCTGATCACCCACTTGACGCGATTCCATGAAAGTAATTTCCCTCCCGCCTTCATTGTACTCCCGAATGCTTTTTGGCCGGTTCCCCGTCCCCTTCTTATTCCCCCTCCCGTGTGTTCGTACGTGCTTGTCATATACCTCTCTCGCTCGCTCTCTCTCTCGCATGTGCTGCATGCTTTTTGCCGCTGATGCTGGCACTGCCCTCGCCGTTGCTGGCAACAATGCTACGTCCTAGTTCTAACACTCCCCGCGTATACCCTTCACATCCCATGCCTCAGGTCTCTTGTCCCCAGCGCTCTCCTTTTGCCATGTGGAGAGGGGCTGTCCATTCTCTTATCATCCTCCGTTCTACCCCTCCTCCCTAGACATCGCGTGATTCACTGGTACTATGCTTGCTTGTCATATTTCTTCTGATCGTAACTCATTGTCTAGTTCGGTGACTTCTCTAGGATAATTACCTTACTGACTGTTTACGAAGCCGTGCCCTTAGTAAGCACCCCTAGCGTCTTTCTGCGTCCGGTTAAAGCCTTATATACCTGCATTTTTCAGCAGTGAAAGTCATGCTGGGGTTTTTTTGTGCAGGTAGGTACAAGGGAGGCTCCTGTGCATATTTAATTTTATGGTGTAGTCACCGTTTCTAACTTCAGCATATTGGCCGAGGGTTGTATTTATCTGGCATTCGCTTTGTACAAAGTTGGTATCCTCCCTCTCATCCTGCGCCACTCATTTCATCCTCTTCTATCTATCCTCGTTCTCGCACGATCTAGCTGCTCCCCTCTTGTCAGCTTGTCCTGGAACTTTGACAGCTATTTACGTCTCTGATTACTCTCTGATGTTTATTAGAGCCCGAAGGGGCGCTTCTAATGCATGCATTATAGTCCATTAGACAGAAATGCTGCGGAAAGGCATTAAGCAGAGCTTGGATGAGATGTAAGTATCGTCTCGGTCCAGACGAATAAGCATTCACTTGCCAGCAGTAGCAATGCTGACAGGATGAGGAGAGCTGGCAGCTGGCAAACCAACTACCCTATCAAGGGCCTCAGAGCGCGACGACGGTACTACGACAAGGAGAACAAAGCCTGCCGGTAGCTAGGTTCTTGTCAAATCCGCCGCCCTGAAGGCCGTACCCCCATCCAGTAATTAACTGGGCAAATGCAAAATAAGACCTTCGCTGAACTCTCGGCTCATGCCGCATCGTCTTCAGAAAACAACGTCCCCAGCCCTCTGCTTATTAGCTGGATGTTGGGTGTCCAAACTATCATCTTCGGAAGGAGCAGGAAATGTCCATCACATGCTGAAATGAGAGAACTATTTTTTTCTCACCATCTAGGTGTTGATGCAGCACAATCTCATTGTTGTCCGTCTTTCTGAGGTGCACTGGTCAGTCTATGGCTCACACTGCCATGTGCTGGGAAGGGCTTCCACCTCTACCAATAACCACCCTGATTGACATGATATCGCACTTACTGTGCGCGATCAGACCAGCACGGCTAACTGGCATCGCAAAGGATTTCATTTGTGCATCTCCCATGTTATGTTCCCTAAGTCGCAGATGTTTTTTGTACGCCCAAGCGTGGAATGTGTATTGCATGCCGTGAGAGATATCCCACGACTAACTTCCAACGGTATTCAGGCCTGTTTCACGGACTCACCTTGTCTTTGCAGGGATGTGGCGCGTCAGCGAGGGGAGCGGGATCCTTAAACACCACACATTCGAACTCGTTGCACGAATGGCTAAAGCCAATGATGTGAGCGCTCCTCTACCACTGCGTTGAACCGCTTGGTGCTTAGTGAAACAAGACTTGAAATGCATTGTTCTTTAGTGAAAAGCTTTCTGAGCCTCAAATCATCTCTAAACCCCAATATATGAAGGACCAATGTACGATAAACTAATCAATCAAGTTGCAATCACGACATTTCATGAATTAAACCTTTTTTATGGTTATAAATGGTACACTGCGGTTTTACGGGGTGATCCGTAATTTGCCGTCACATCTAATGCTTGAATAATATTTACGTTTTTTAATTCCTTTTTGCATTTCGAATTTACCTGTAATTTAACTCGCTGTTTTTGTCGCAAACAATCCTTTCATAGTAAATTTGCAAAGAAAGGTTTTTGACCGTAGGAATTAGCGATCTGAGCGGCAACATTATTATATTTTTAGCTGATAAAAAACTTGTCATTTAACTTGTGATTATAAGGCTCTGGGAGAAGCTGTCAGGACAGGACCAATAGGATCATGAGGTCCTCGTCTCCCCATTGAAGTGCTCTCCGCAGAAAACAACTTGACCCACATCATGCCTTCATAAAACGGACAAGAAGGATGACCGTCGCTGGTAGGCAAGGAGTCAAGCTGCGTGTGAGTCCACTACGCTGCGCATTTGAGCCGTTTCAGAGGAAGCCGCACACAGGTATTGATGTGGACGGGTAGAGCTGACATTGAAGCTCAGTCATAAAAGTGATATGCTCGAACCTTGGATAGTCGAGAGCAGCGGTTAAGATATGGCTGACCGACGATGATTCCTTATCAGTATTCCTTGCAGGCGTATGCAGTTTATTCTCCTCTGGAGCTGACGGGCAAATGCTCGGGGATATCTGAAGGTCTTCTACTCACTAATATGACCGTTACCTAGTGTTTGCAGACATTGTGCCCCCTAAACGGGCCACGTGGTAGATGCGTTGGACCAACACGGGGGCCACATCAGGGCACGGCAGGCGTTATTCGGGTTGCGCTCCCTAAACAAATGCCGAACATGGGAGGTGTGGTGGCACGCCTAGGGCCGGCTAGGACTTAGAGGACCCAGCCGTGCCAGCCACCTGCGTCCTCTCCAGCCTCTGGTCTTCTTGACTCTGTCTTGAAACCGGGCTCAGGTGGGGGAGGAGGAGAGAGTGCGGTAGCTGCAGCGCAAGGCTACTAGCACTTTAAACTAAATCACGCGCAAGTCACCGTCCCTGCCCCACTTTCCCATGGAGCATACGGTGGACATCGTCGGACTACGACGGTCGAACTGTCGCAGACATTTTAGAAAACGTATCTCCGAAAAACAGCTTAATATCGTTTGCATCGCAATGTGTACAGAAACCGCATTTCCCTCTATCTGTCGCAAGTTAAATTATTTAATAAAACAGCAAACACACCCGATTTGTAAAATGTTCCTTACCTGACCTCTGCGTACAATGAAAGCCTCAGAATTGGGTGGTTATACCCGGTTTACGGGTTCCTCCGGCAGGGAACTTCGAATGACAGAGGTCCAGGAATGATCTGAGGCGGCAGTGTAGCCTACCTCCAGACTCAGCGCAAAACAGATCTCTTGTAAGCTGCACGGTTTCAAGGTCATTTACCTTCATTTCGAACATTCCTCGACCAGCCCAAACCTCATAGCCAGATCGATTGCTATGATGGTCGACGACAAAAACATCCCGCCCTGCACGCGGACTATAACTCAATTAGCTGTAATCCATAGTCGCAAGTTTATAAAATCATCAAAAAACCCATGCGCACACACAGCGACACGATCTGGTCTCGGTCACTGCTGAGGCAGTAGTCCCTGGATAGGTGGAGGATAAATCCCCTTTTCATGTGCCTTCAGGACATAACCAAAACCCCGGCTGGTACAAGTGCGTTCTTTTGGTTTGGTGTGCTGATAGGCTAACGTACTGTGGCACGTGAGATGTTGACGGTAGTGTCTGTCAAGGCATGTATGCGCCAAGGCGGTGCCGTAACTGCAGCATGCCTCTTACAAACGTAAGCAGTGACAATGAAGCAGTCCAACGTTTAATAAAGCTTCTTCGCATGATTTTAGTGAGGATGAACAACTCTTGTCCCATAATACGTTTGGTGCAGAGGCAGTGGCTTTCACGTGAATCAGTTTATAGCACTAGCAGGCTTGTGAATCACCTGTCGCACACGCATCTTCCTTACCCTCAGGAATCCGATTGAAAAACAGAGCAGGGACACCCAGAAGTGGATTTGGGTGCGGTGATTTAAGAGCTGAAACAAACCGTTTGCACGTGCCACACACGTCCTGGCCCTCCCGCATCGTCCACCAGGTTTTCACACAAAGGGCTGAGCGATGCCAGTCGGCCGGTGTTAAAATCACTTTTCAGATGAATATGATCGGTATAGACAAGGGAGACTGTAATGGCCATTTCTTGGCCAGGTGGTGCATTTTCCAATACTCGAACCCGCGACCTCTTGATCTGACGCCCTAACTACTGAGCCACGGGCTCGCTGTAAATCGGAAATATTGACATAGGTTGATGAACGCTCACTGATCTTTTACAGAATGCAATCCTCCCGTTTTGCCTTGGCGCTCATTTTCGAGCCCCGCAAGCAGCCGCACAACAGCTGGTACTGATGTTCAAGCTTCAGTTGGTGTACCGCCTAAGCTTGGGTCCCACTAGCTGATAACAGCTTATGATCCCGAAATAAAAATTCCAGTCTCCCTTGTCTTTGCCGTTAATGCTTCTTTGACTATGCTGCTAGCCGATGTGCCGCTGCTGACTGGGCTCGGAAGTGAGCGCCCAGGCAGAACAGGACAGTGAATAGTCTTCTTGGCGGGTTATGCAACAAACCCCGTTCATGCTTTGCTTCGTTTACACTTAATAAAGTGATGTTTTTAAAAAAATCGGAAGTCGGGTATATGGTTGCGTATACGAGTTGAGGAACTTATATCGCACTATGCCCACTAGACAACCCGTCGCGTGAAGACTTATTTCAGGCCCTTTCACTAGCAAAAAACACTTGCTGCTGCTATACGCTGCCACTCTCATCTGTTGAAGAAGCAAAATAAACATACCATACACAAGTGTAAACCACTATTGTCCTTGGATGTCTTTGCCCGTGGCTGTGATCATTCGGGAAGGTCACTTGCCATTACAGTTTGACGGTAACACTCGAGCGTTCTGGCCAATATCAAATTCATGCCAACCATAAAATTTACTAGTAAAACCTTTGTGCATTCCAATTCTATCCTTGAGTTTTTACGGAAGTTTGAAAACCATCCTTCACTCCATCGCTGCTATATAGACAAGCCAACTGACTGTTTGAATATTGGGTCTGGCTCAAGGACTGGCGGATTTTTTTCAGCCCATCTTTACTAACTGGAATCCGTATGCTGGCCATTAATTTGTCAAGGACCCTCTTAAAAAAATGGTTTAATTCGTTCATTAGACGCCTGATGTTGTCTTGGTACACGGAGAATGAAATATATATATATATATATATATGATAGTGTGTGACCCACGTGGGATTCGAATCTCTGTCAGCCGAAATCTTACCCAAAACAATACCTGCCTCTGGAACTCAGACATTGTTGGAAGTCTTAAGGCTAAGTACGGTCAGCCAAGGGAGGGGGATTAAAAAGATAAAAATACGCGACATGCTGATTTTTCTAACCCATTAAAAGACAGTCCTGGATTCGATCAGTTAAAAGCTTTTTTTTCCTCAAGTGAGGGTACAAAATGCATTCGAGAAAAAGGGTACGAGCTGGGAGTGGCTCAGGACTTCAAACATGCATGCTTCGAACCGGGATTTTTGTGTCAAAAAAACTACTGCTTAGGGGTGCTACCGACAAAGAGAAACCACAATGCTCCCTCCCGCCTCCTTTTGCCGTAAACATTAAATCTTAGCCCAAAACCAAACAGACCGACGTATTGCATCTTGCAGCTAGGACACATTAGGAAATTTCCTTTCCTGGAGTTCAGAATTAGTTACTGAAATTATACTGCGTCGGGATCAATGAACAGTTGAATCATGGTATAAACGTTGGGTTCTCGGTCTCCAGGGTTGATTAATGATCTCGTGGGTGCAAAGAGCATGACAGAATTTGGAATTTTAATCACTATTGCCTCTGTTAGCGATTCTTTTCGATCCCAGTATTCTCGGTTGTTTTGGAACTCAGTGACGCCATAAGGTAGAGCTCCATGGTGAAATGAAATGCTAATATTCCTCCTTGCAAGGGGTAAACATTGGTGGTCGTGTCATTGCATACTTCCTCCTCATTCGGTCGTGGTAACCCATCAATCTCAAAAAGGAAGGAGTAATAATCGTTGATGTTGATGAACTCCCACTGGCATTAAATTATTCCCCTTGGTCTCTGACTGGCTATATTTCTAACGTCATCTTTAAAGTCAACTTTACTGCTGCAACTTATATAAACTAGACTCCTTTCTTCTTCTGCCGAATGTCAAAAGGACTGACCGTGGTCACATTGCATGTTCTTGAAAATTTGAAAGTTGCTTTTATACTACTAAAGTGAATTCACGAAGTATTACGTCCTTGGTTAAATAAAGGGGATATCAAAATGGCTACTGCCCACAAACGGTTCTTGGCATCGTGTCCAAGTGCACAACTGGACAATTTATTTTGACCTTTCAGCACAAAAAGATCACTGTGCCAGTCTTAGCTGGCATTCTGAAAAAAATCAAAATTTACTTGCAATAAAAATATCCTATAAGGACTGTTGAGTGAAAGTTAAATTTTGTAAATGCCTTGCTTGTTCAGTTTCACAAAACGGCGGTTTGGGGCGTTTCCTCCGAACAACTTACAGTCTGCTATACATCATTTGCCGGCATAGTCCAATCAAATTGCAGATCGTATTTGTAGCCCCTTTTGTCGAGCACTCGCCAAAATAAGCTCCTCAGATAACGATACTTTGGCTCTTCCTCAAAAGCGAGATTTTTGCAGTAATTTAAGATATTTGGCGAATTCCTCCGGTAGCCCCTCACATAATGACTCTGTTTTGACACTCATCTTCTTCTTATATATCTTCCTGAACTTCTCTCGTTTACTGTCTGCCTGCAGACCTTGCCATGGCAATTTACCACGGAGAAAGTAGACGAAAACATATCCGAGCGATTCCAGATCATCGCGTCTCGACTGTTCGTAGCCTGCGTGAGCGTTAACACTGCAATAACGCGCGGTTCCAGTGAGGTTTCGAAAGTCCTTGAAAGGACAGTGTTCTTTGGTCTTGGGGTCCATATAAAACTTAGAAAGACCGAAATCAATAATATAGACAGTATTAAAGTTTGGTCCACACCCCATGGCAAAATTATCGGGCTTAATATCACGATGAATGAGACAACGCTTGTGCAGCGTCTCCACCCGTTTGATCATCTGGTCTGCTAAAAGAGCAACCGTTTTAAGCGAAAATTTGCAGTCACAGGAGACATGCAAGTCCTCCAGACTGGGTCCTAAATACTCCATGACAAGAGCCGTGTAAAAGTTCTGTTCACCATCACGACCGTACCAGAAGAGTTTGGCTATACCAGGACAGTCCTTCAACAGTCGCAGTAACTGGCATTCTGTTTGAAGTTGAATAGGTGCACCATGACGGAAAAATTCCATTTTAACTGCTGCCTCCTCCTTGGTTACCTTGTTTATGGCATAGAAGATCTCTCCAAAGGAACCCGCCCCAATCCGTTTCATCAACCTCCATTCCTTGTTAACTATAAACTCGCCTGGGTTGTCATCTATTCTGGATTCTGAGTGGGATCTGCTTCTACCCATCTGTTGCGCCTAAGGTGCATCTGTCTTCTTCTTAGCCATAAACTAGGCTAAAGTGGGAAACTGCGGTTCCCCCACCAAGAAAAAAACCACTTGTCTGAAAACGGCACTGTAGGAGATGCGGTGCACAAGAGGTATTGATTTGAACTTTGAACGTGCGATCCACGTGGACACCGCAGAACACGCGGAACCTTTGCTAATACATGTGAGTTATTTCATTGGGCAGGGAACACGCAATTATGCCTTCGACCTTGAACTTAAATTAATTTCGTTATATGCTAATAACCTCGATTTTTTACTTTTTAGCAATTCACAGGGCGTTTGGAGTAACATAGTCACAAAGATGGCGTACGCTGCAGGATTTGCTGAAACTTCCAGAAAAGCACAATTCCCGGAAACCAGTCCAGATTCAGCCCCAAAGGTTTATTTTCCAAAATCATTTTCTCCGGTCAGGTAGTCAAAATGGGGACATGTTGCAGAGCACGATTGCCCCTATTTTGGGAGTTATGAGACGGTTCGAGCTGAGGGGAGTAGGATAACCTGGAACAAAATGGCATCTGAGTTATCCCGAACTAAAGTGTGTTCGAAAAAAACAAGAAAGCAAAACATGCCTTTACGGATTTCGTTAGCTCGAGCTTTCGCGGTAACTGCTGAGCATCTTCATAAATCCATGTACATATGAGACAACTGCCGTTAGACGAAATTTGTATTAAACTGCCACCATAAGGAAAATATCAATTTTACTCACATACTCCAGTAATAATCTTTCCATGGTAGGTGACAAGCATTTTAGCGGTATTTTTCCTGACAGGCCCTCACTTGAGAAGGTAATCGAGGCCGTATAGAGGAAAGTGAAATTTCTGAAGCCCTTTCGGCAGAGAAGAAATTAACGAGAGGTTGGCGGGTTTGACCACTTAGCTGAAAACCCAATTAAAAAACTGGATGACCTCGACGGGTTTGAAACCCACGATCTTAAGGACAAGACATGATTTCAGCCAACGCTATAACCATCTGCACTACGAGGCTCCGATAGACAGCCTTGTGCTATTCCACCATTTGGATACAGTAAAGTATGTTGGCTTCCTAGTTAGGTCTTGGTACGAAATTAGTCTAGTATTTACGAGGTGATTACCAGGTAATTTGCGTTAAGGTCTTTAGGCAGCTTTAAACAGTTAGCTAATTCAACACTTTCCAGTAGGTTGGGTCAAAATATAAAGGTAATTAGGCTTAACAGTGCTGTCATAAGCCAGAAGCCCATTGAAGTCGTCGATGTTTTCAGAAGTGAATGTTACTTTAGAGACAGAGTATCTACATGAGAAAACCTGCAGCCACAAAACATGACCTCAAAGTTGGAACTGCGTCCCTTATCCCCAAAATTGCCTCGTTTTCTCTATCACATGAGGCATCGGGACTTGTCTCCTGGAAATACGATCAGTCCTGACTTCGTGTGTTTGCGTGACCAGACGGGCCAACCGCCTATCCTAACTGCGAGGTTCCTTCAGCGTAATAACAATAGCCTACTGATTTGCAAACGCATCCACGTTCAGAATGGAGACCTGAAGAAACGCACAAAGCGGTGACATTCCTTCCTTTGGAACTGCTATCCGCGCAATTTTATCAACGGATGCCTGCACTGACGATATTATATCCTAAAGGGAGGGCAAAACGCACACTTAGAGACCATTCTTGCACTTTTCCGCACTAGGACGACCTTAGAGACCACAGAACGCATGTTAATAAAGTCAGACATCAGCCGCAGGACAAAAAAATCACCGATTACGTATGCCGGCTGGTGAACAATTATCATCCGCAGCGGAAACTTAAATGAGAGTGAGCAGAAATGTTCACACCCATTTACTTTGACCTGACAGATAAATGTCTACCGAATCGGATGTATGAACATCAACAGGCAGTAAACCAGGAGAACGTAGGCTCAAACGTTGACATGCCTATTTTGGAGAACGGCCATCAGTTTGCCTTGGACAGTAAAATCGAGCAGGTTTAAGCTAAAACTCAGGGAAAGAGGTGAACATTAACATATCTGAGGCCATTCCAGTAGTGGTCGGCTCGACCTACTGTACGCGAAAGGTGCCAAATTTTACTAAATATTGCTGATCACTCGCCAAGTCACATAAACGAATAGACCTAAACCCTGAAATAAGCATGAGTGAATGCAAGCGGCGTGTAAACGAAAAAATAATAAAATTAATAGCAGGTTGTTTAAAAATACCACTGCTAGGAAAGCGGAATATGCCGAAAACGTCTAAAAACGTAGCATTGCTGGCGACTGTAAATAAAGCGTGTCCTGCAAAAATCGGAGCGAAAAACAACAAGTTTTAAAATATTACTTTAGTGAAGATTGCGCTCAACATTCTTTCAAGAATAAGTGTGATTTCAAGTATGTTTATTAGCCAACAGTAACTGTTTAGGAGAATTTGGCTCTATTTTTCCGATTTTAAAAATTTTTGAACTGTGCTTGAAAACGGCTTGATTTCGCCTATCAGAAGGTAAAGGCCTAAACATTTTGCTAAGTTAGAATCGTCAAGTGTAAACGTAAACATCAAAGTTCCTTCCGTCAAATGTCTTTGTAAGTAATTACGGTGATGGAGGATTATCTGTTTCAGATCGAATCCTTCACCATGCACAGTTTTATCAATTGATTGCCTATAAATGTAGATTCTGTTCTGCCTATTCTACTACTAGCCACTGTGCGGCTGTTGGCGGGGCTCGAAAGTGAGTTCTGTTAGCGTTCTGTGAGCGTTCATCAACGAATGCAAGATTTTGTTCCCTTTGTTACTTGAAACCTTGCAAATACGATATTTTTTAAAAGCTAGCCGGTTGGCTCATATTTGTAGACTCACTCAGACATGGAACCCCAGCGATGAAAAAATTAACGAGGTCGCATGGACACTTCACCGATCTCGCACGGAACTCACTTTTACCATTCTGCCTTGAGGCGCACTCTAAGGCCCCGTGATCAGCAACACAACGGTTTGTAGTAGTGGTAAAGGCAGATGTACATTGCCAGAAAAAAACAAAGAGAGACTTTGCCTATAATATTAGCCTGGTATGTGGCTGCTGGCCGGGATCCATTTTAAAGCCCAAGACAGAACAGGACGAGTCAATCCTGTAACCGATCGATGAGGCATCCTTCGCCAATGTCAATATTCCCAATATAAACCGGCATGACAACGATCCCGCGGCGCACTGGTTAGAGCATTGGACTTCTGATCGATGGGTCCTAGGTTCGAGCCTCGGGTGGTGCACAGGTTGGGGTTCGGTTTGACTGACTGATGATGGCCAATAAGACCGAAATGTCTATTCCAGCTGAACGTTTCTTTACGGCAATGTTATTGTGCCAAAAATGAACGTACGCAAAGAAAACCAGCAATGAGTGTGCCTCGGCTCAGTTGAAAAACATTCTCTAACATGTTTTTTTAAAAAAATGCTCTATTTTGGTAGTTCCAAGCTTCAAGCCAGATAACAATTTGGACGTTTTCTGGTGCAAATGATGGCAGCCCCTATAGTCTTTATAGTGCAGCCTTCTACAAAGTTGTTTTTCTAATTTAGGCTCCGGTCTAAGATGGTAAATGCACAAAAAAGTGACCATAAAAATAAGGCGAAATTGTGGAAACTGCTAATTTTACAGTCCATTTCGTTTCTTAAATACGCATTACCCAACAGTAGATCATACAACAATGGTCCACATGCTTCAATTTTAACAAAGCCAATATGTGTAGGGAAATTTAGTAGTAGTTAATGGTGTATTTGCAAAGGGCTGAGAAAGTTCAGGACGATAAAACGCTATAAAAAAGTCAGGAGATAATGAAATGGCCGTTTCTGGCTTATTAGCGGTTATCAGCGAGCCATACTGAACCTAAGAGGTTGCACCACCCAGAGTTTGAACCCACAACCTGGTGATTTGAAGTCCAACGCTATAAACCACTGCGTCATGGGCTCATTGTCTTGCCGATTTATGTCTGTTATAATAATACTATGTAATACTATGAAACTAGTCACTACGCAGCTGCTAGCAGGGCTCGAGAGTGAGCATCAATACAGAACGGGAGGAGGGAATCTCGTTGGTGATCGGTGAGCAGAGGTCGGTTCATTTAATCAAAGAATTGTCAGTGGATGACAAATCCAACTTTCTTATAGCAAGAAAGTGTCTGCCTTTCTAAAATCGAACACCTTGTTTTATCTGATTTATGTACCAAAAACAAATTTTCAAGTTCGGAAAGGTCCATATGGTAAAGGTCTCCAGTTGATATTTCTTCTTTTTACACACAGAAGCACACGCATGGGTTTGCAAACGCGTTGTATGTTAGCTATAAGCAGGGGTAATTGTCAAAATGCAAAGTCAAGTAGATTACCGGTCAAATATCTCGACATTTGAACTGCAACAAGGACATGTATATTGAAATTCAGAATTCGTAAACATGTATGAGCAACCGAAATATTTTCAATACGAAGCATTGCGGCACAGTGAATGAATACAGTTTTGCAAGTTGACATACTAAACAGGCCAGATTCCGTTTAAAAATGTGAACTTTAGGTCTGGTTTCGAGCAAACCAACGCCAAGTGACATCTAACACGAAAGGTCCGTGCGAAAGCTGAGGGCTTTAGGGGAGAAAATTGATGTCAGACGAAATGCCTGAATGTATTTCTAAAAACAAAAAATGTTTTGAAGAAGCAACTGCAATACATAAGAATCGTCCTTCCTGCCTAAAGCTGAAGAAATTCATTTTTCTCCAGGAACAGCAAGGTTACAGGAAGGTGTGTTTTTGAATTTTTTCAAAAAGCATCTTTCCAGCTTATTTAGTGAATTTTTAAGCCATATTACCCAAAATACGAATAAATCACGTTTTTCTTGAAGGAAACTACGTTTTAACTGGTATTAGTTGAAAAGAGAGTGCATTTGGATCTACTTAAAAACGTCTTCTAACTTTTTATATCCTTCAAAGCGTAGTCTGTGTCCCCCACGGTCCATAGGAATTGAATAATTTACGCTATGCAGGCTGTTATACACAAGTCTGCATAAACAAACGGTTCTCGTAGCGATATTGGTGAGCTTATATTAGGTCCTCCAGTAATTATGGATCTCCTTGAATAATTTTAATACAACTCCAGCCAGATTGTAGTAAAGCATACGTAAACGGTTCATAATTCACAACCGCTATACTACAATGCCTTTAGTAAAAAAAGCGTAGGAAAGCCGTTGATGTCCAAAAAATGGTATTTCGTAGACAGCGTTGGACAGCTGTGCTCGAACCAATACAAAAGCCTTAGACCACGCAAGTAGGCAGATTTTTGGGACAGGATTGATGAAAGTGGTCTGAAAAATGCCCAAACAAAAGCCGCGTTTTAAACTGGGATTATCTTCTGTGCCAGGCAGTATCGTAACAATAATCAAGTAGGTTTTTCTTGTTAAGACCAAGTTTATGAAGTCAATTCAGTGTTTCAGGATACAGCAGAAAAAAACTGAGAATTTCTTAACCGAGATTTCAATTAGGCACGTATTTTTTTGTCTCTCTCTCTCTCTAATGACGCGGTCCCATCATCATGGAGGCTTTTGCAAATCAAACCTGAGAACAAATAAACAGTTTTTGACAGATTAGTTTTAGGCCCTAGTCTGAGTAAGCAAATTTGACTTTTCAAGTTGCATATCAAAAAGAAATCATAACATTCTAGGCTTGCAACCTTCTGTGATGTTTTTTTTTAAAAATTTTAACCAATATAAATTCTTCCCGCCGTACACGTCTGGCATAGTAGATGCAGATATTTACTTTGAATTTTTAACCCCGAGAAGGAGGTTTCCACATACTTAAATTTCTTTAAGCTGCTGCTACCGCGGTCGCAGAGTTTATAAATATGCTCGAACGACACTGAGTACAGATGGGCAGAAAAAAGTTTTCTCCTAACACGAAAATTCCTCTCCTACACCTTCCGAAAGGAAAAATAAACAGTTTTGTGTTTTTTAAGTTACCAGCCTGCCTATAGCTACATGTGCTCCTTATCAGAATCTAGAAGCTAAAGCGTCCTAAACTTTTTTACAAAACAGATTAAATTAATTTTCAAGCCCCGATGGTTCCTTTGTATCAGATATACCAATCATCTTTAGAGGTTTTGACTTTTTACCTAAATTTAATAATATATGGCAGAGATTTCATTAGCGAAAGGGCTTAATGCTCACAGCTTTGAATAAAATGCATTTGAGACGGCGGCGACACAGTTCACGTTTGAATGAATTGGAATCACCCGTTGTAACCTGTAAATGTTAAATTGACTTCCATCTCACCTGCTTCATGCTCTTAGAACCTTAAAAAAGATACCTTCTAACCTAAACTCATTTTGTTTTCTTAGAAACCCTACTATTTACTCATTTATTTTTCACCGAATCTGCTGCTGTGTGGAAAAATGAACACGTTATCATTATAAGCTCCATGTAAATATTTGCAGAGGAAACATAAATGTAATGTTATCATTAAGTGTGTGGAATTTGAGCATAGCCATATTTCACAGTAATTACTGAGAGAACATTGAAGAATGCAGACCTCATCAGTTGCAAGTTTTCAGAAAAGTAACAGAAAAAACGATTTTAAGGTATCTTTAACAAAAAGAGTAATCATTTAGAATCTTAGCATTCACCTCAATTGTCTCCTTGTGTATTTTCGTAAAAGAATAAGACAATGTTTACAAGCCAACAATCACCCTTTAAGTAAATAGTGAGTTAACCACATAAATCTGATGCTTTCCATAATGCAGATGGATTTATCATTACAATGTTTCGAAGGATGTCGTCTCTGTTTTAGGGGACCAAAAAGTGCAAACGAGATAATAATTATGTGAATTCGCCTGTAGATATCGGAATCAGCAAGTACACTTTTTCAAGGCATAATTTTCTTGTGGCTGCACTAATGAACGTCCTCTTTTGCCCATCACTATTGCAAATGGTTGGCTTCCAACTTTTTGCACTTCCATCCTGTGACTACCTGATGAGGAAAAATTTAAAAAGAAGTACTTTTATGGATTTTACCTTATCACAGAAAAATTTCTGCATTCAAACTGCCAACCACAGGCATCCAGTCAAACCGGGAAGGAGGCGCAGACAGGGAGTTTTTGAACAATCACGGGAAAGTAAATCTCAAATGCAGGTCACAATGACTGCCGTTCAGTAACATTTGTTGTGTCCATCTGGGAAGAAATATTTGGTGAAAAGAAATGAAAGTTAATAAGTTTACTTTATTCTACAAGTTTCTAAGACAAAACTAATGTGAGATGCAGCGTTTGAAATGGCATACATCAAACCAATCTTGCAGTTGGCCCTTAAAGCACGTGCAAGCGCAAACTATGGGAACTTAGTCTTGAACAAAACCAAAACTGTTTGGTGTCATAATGAGTCAACGCATTCTGCTTTTGTCTGAGCGACAGTTCTACGTAAAGTAAAAGACAGAGCTACGCAACATTAAATTCTAATAATCTGTCAAGCATTTGTGTGTGGATCTCAAAATTTGAAAGTGGCTTAGAAAGGCGAATGTCTACTGCGGGGTCAACATCTCGCGGAGAAGTCTTCAAGAAGGCCTGACGATTTTGGGTGCTGGGTGAAAAGTCCGTCATTATTATTTAAATAAAAATACAGTCAATGTAACCAGCTCTTTGAGAAGTAGTCAGCTATCACGGATCACGATCGTAAGAAAGTAAAGAGTCAAACGCATTTCGTTCATCCCTGCTATACAAACGACATTTCCTTTGAAATTGCTTCCTCTTACACAGCTAGACTAAGTTTAAGTGCAAATAACTTGTGAGTAATGGGCATTTGCCTCCTCCGAAGACCAAACTTTATACTTTTCACAGAATGCTCTGCTAGTACGCAAACACAGCTTACTTTGATTATCACTTACATGGATATCTTGATCTCGTACTGCAGGAAAAACCCATTTGGCATATGTTAACTAGACTACTAACAGTATTCTTAAATGAAACGTAAAATAAAACCATAGTTAGGGAAAGGAATATGGTATTTTTTCATTTGAAACCCACTTGGCTCACCAGTAAGCCCAGCCGAGCAGTGGGGACTTAAGGGAACGATGTTTGCAGCGTTGTATTCAAGCTCCCTTACAGTAATTGTGATGCTTACGCTTCTCGTATGTAAAGGCAACTGGAAATAAACCTCGTTTATCGATGAGTTTTACGCTTTCTGTACCTTCAGATATGGCTAGCCCTGAGAGCTGCACTACAGCTAGGCTTCACTGGCTGCGCTAAGTTTGAACAAGCCGTGTGGTGAGATGACTTAAGCGTTAGTTTCACACAGTGTCAAATTTGGGCCTAAACCCATCACCCATCAGTTTTCACGTTCAGACAGTTGGTTGGAGCAGAGAAGAGGAAGCGAGGTCACGGCAAGTTAGCGCATTAATTATTAAAATAAACATCTTATATTTGAATCGACCAGGAAACCTAAATGGTTGTGGCTTGGAAAGCTGTCAACTGATGGGATATCGCATTCCCTCTGGTTTCTGTGTACTGCAACCTTCATAGCACCCCCATCGCTGAAAGATCTGCGCTGTCCTTACAAGAGCCTGGCACATACAGTGGAGACAAACTCGTGTGTGGCACGCGTAGGAAAGGTCACGTGCAAGTCGTCAGGGCTAAGTCCAGAATTCAGGGTAAGCGATGGACGTCATCATTAAGGATGGCCAAATAACAGAGCGTAGTTTACGGTCAGCGATCTACTTTGTGGGTCTGCAGTTGCACGTGATTTCGAAACTCACCACCTGTCGCCGGCAACTTAAAGTTTTGGACTAGGTTTCGAAGCAAAGCTAATACACGTCCTTAGCTCCGCTATTCAAAAACACTATTTTTACGGTCTTGATCACTGTCAGCTTATCCAGACTTTTTAAAAGTATTTGTTTAGTACGAGTTATATTGCGAACAAAACTAATTGAAGTCGCTGGCCATTGTGCAGAGCATCCGGGAAAATCCTTTGCAATAAACGCAGTATTCTGAGCTTTTGACGGATCAATTGCTTTGTAAAAAAATGCAATAAAAAGAAAAGTAATGATACGTCTACCCTCGCGGTGGTAAAAGAAGGATTACTGTTGATTAATTGGGGATATTGGCAGGTTTGAATTATTCATTTTACCCACTTGTAAAATACTTGGCGGCCTCAGTGGGATTCGAACCTAAAACCAGCGAGGAGAGGGCTTTATTACAGCCAACGCTCTAACCACCTGAGCTATGGGAGCCGTGAGTTACCTCTTGATTGGGTCAAGTTACCCACCCAGCCTACTGCAACCTATAGAATTCACCAATTCGGATAAAGTAAGCTGGCTGCCCAAGCAGGATTTCCTGAGCAGTCAGTCTAGGATCCACAGGAGTCAGGCTTATAAAATATATAAAGAATGAACAAAGTCTCGCCACAAAAAGACTCGATAACTTCTTACAATTCTTAGCTGTCTTGTGGAAGAGTTTTGGTTTTGAAAGATAGGAAGTTCACAGGAAAATGCACAGTTGCATAGAATAGGTTGAGAGCAGAAGCTATTTTATTTGTTAATTACATTGTAGGATATATGCTCGCCGATCGGTTGCGGGACTCACTGGTCCCGTTCTGCCTTGAAGCTCACGTTCAACCCACCAACAGCAGTCACACAGTGACCAGCTTGCATGTAGGAGAACGCTACTGGAATCGAATGGCCATTCATGGCTTAGTAGCCATCATCAGCCAGCCATACCCAAACAAAGGTGGTGTCCCACCTGAGGCTCAAACCCACGACCTGTTGATTAGAAGTACAACGCTCTAACCAGGTGCTCGTTCAGAACTACAATCAGGATGACCTATCCGGTTACAAAATAAGCGGAACAACGAAGTTTTTGTTTGCTGTGCAACATGAAACTTGTTCCTTAAGGTACCTGTATGGAGTGGTAATGTTGTTTGATTTGAATTCTGTCCTCACCTCAGAAGAATGAAGGGATGGGTGATCATTCGCATTACACTGCTGACAAGCAAGGTTTTAAATCGATGCCACTTTAATAACTTCCATTGCTTGTGAAAGTCGATTTCCGTCGCCGATGAGGGTTAATATTTAGTCAGCCCATGAACAGGACTGACAGCACTGTCCCTTAAAAGGGTCACTTGCCCATGCGTACCAGGTCAGGTAAGTATTCCAAGGAGTGCTAGATTTGATAATTATAACAACCATAACATACGAAAACTGTGATTATAGGACAGTAAAAGCCAACAAATGTTGGAGGCTGATTTTCGAATTCAAGGTAAAAGGTTGGGAGACTGATCGTGCACCAGAAAATATTTCAAGGTTACTGGGCTTCCGGACTCATACAGGAGTCTAAATTTGAACTTGAAAGCGGCATCCGAACGAGTGACAATTATGGTGGGTTATTAGCCAATCAGCGACCAGTGCCACTGGTCTGTAGGTGACTGCTCAGGGTTGTGTATGCTGGCCCCAGATCAATACGCCGATTGGATGAGTCTTCAATGGGGTCCGATACGCCGCCACTCCATCTCACGGTGCGTTGTTTAATGTGCATGCGTTATTCGAACTTGCGTTCAGCATGATCCGTGTACTTACAAGAGCAGTTTAGGCATGTGATGCGTATACTCCACGTATTCCAACCTCTACTACTACTACTACTACTACTACTACTACTACTACTACTACTACTACTACTACTACTACTACTACTACTACTACTACTACTACTGCTAATACTACTTCTACTACTGCTACTATTACTACTTCTACTACTACTACTAATACTACTACTACTACTACTACTACTACTACTACTACTGCTACTACGACTACTACTACTACTACTACTACTACTACTCCTCTACTACTAGACTCAAATAGCTTAACCTTTTGAATGACAGACTACAGGCATGTGAAAAAGATTCAAAGAAAATTACTAACTTCGTCATCATGCCTTTTGTACTTGATTAAAAAATCACAGACCATGGCTTTAAGCAGCAGGCCATTAAAATGTGGGTTTTGGTAATGACTGGCTAATGGCAGTGAACGTCACGGAGCGTAGCAGTTTGTTAGACACGCCGTCCTTAGGGATCATAATTACTACCACGTTCTTTGCACCTCCAGAGTACCGCAAACTCTGAGACATCGTGCTTGATCAAGATCTGTATTTTAACCACGTGCTTAGTAGGTGCCAAACTGAATCGAATCCAAAATAGGAAGATAGCTTGTGAGATGGAGAATTCGGATACAACCAGTTTTACTTAATGCTAAAATGCAATGCATGCAATATATTTATTTCTTGTGAGTGCTTTGAAATAAAATCGAACACAGAAAATATATTTTGGTTTAAACTCGTAATTGCACGTTTTTATTTAGATGATGTGTCAATTAATCTCTTAGACCTAGGATCAACCTTGGACAAGCTTTTCTTTGTGTGAGCATCAATCAGCGTAAAATTATTTTATAAAATGAACATTTTGAAAACATAAGACAACTTTCCAGTTTGCTAAGTTATTTTCAAGAATGCGAAAGGGATTTTGGATGAAAAAATCTGATTTGTGCTCGTATGATACCGTTTTTGTTATGCAAGAGTTAGTAAAACCTTCATACAATATGTTTGTCTTCGAAACCTACAAAAACTAATGAATAAGGTATATTTGAAAATATAAAGAAAAAACTGTGTTCCTACATTTTCAGCAAAAAAAAGTTGCAAAAGGTTGCAAAAGGCCGTTACATGCTCTTTTAGTAGGCAGAATGTGTTTATAAATAATTTTGTCGATGAAAGTATTTACGATTCTGAGTGGAAATATACGCAACCTTTTATTCTGACGTTTGTCTATGCTAAAATGTATCCCAGACTAACTTTACCCATCCATACAGGGAATATTCATTGCCGAATATCGTTCTGGACGACGAGGTTTCATTTTTAGTTAAGTCTTCACATGTGATCCAAACGCCATTTGCATACGAAAGAGTGTCCAATTACTCACTACGTCAGTACATGCTGTTAAAAAATATAAATATCTTCTAAATCGTACAATGTTCGCCTCTATTTCAGGGAATCTGAAAATAAAAATATTCCAAAATCGGAAATAAATGTAAGGAAATTTTACGGACGGAAATCTCTCTTAATATCCAAGAAAAGTTTGGTTACCTTTTCACACGACAACCCTAAATTACATATTCACTAAACGAATCGCCAGCTTATGATCTTATGGAAAATATAAACATGTGACGTCCTTACCGATAAAATGAAGCGAAAGCTTATGGCCTTAGATGGCTGCATCTCAGAGAAGAGGAAAAAATGGAGAACAAAGTGCGAATTCTTGGTAAACCGTATTGGACTCTATTATAAAACCCTAAGCTGTTTGCCAGGAACCATAGTAGATATTGCAATTATTCTTGGAAGAAATTACATTGCAAACTTCTATTAAAACTGTTTCCACACGGTACTCTACTTGCGCTGATATATATTTACTAGTTTTTGATATGGGCAGGCTTGGTATACATCTAGCATTTAAGTTTACTCTGTTCCAGCGAGTTTTAAGGTTTTCAGAATTTTCAGCTTTTCTGAATACGGTGAAATATTTAAACAACTTCATCTGCATTGTTTAAGCGAAATATAACTTCTACTGCTGAAAGACTTTGGAGGACGCAGCATGGTCTCATTTTGCGAAATAACGCTTTTCTGGTGAAGTTCATGACAATTCCTGAGTTAGAATATCCACCCTACTAAGAGTTTCCCTTTTTAACTCCTTTTAGTGTTTTGGTCTTTTACATCGCAGCACTTTTTTGTCCTATTTGGGTTATATTACAATAAGTAGATAGATAGAGTCAATGTCTGTATAGTTTTTCAATAAAGCTATATGTTTTATTTAGACTGAAATTTGCGTCTAACATTCCCATAGGTAGAACTACATAAAACTTCGAATATATAAGACAACAAGCTCATTCAGAAGAAGAATCTATCGGTGAAACAAGAAGTTTATTGGCCTGGCGTTGTGAATGTTTACTCGAAAACAGCGTCAGATACGGTAGCAGATAGAGGCTGATAGAGGCACAAGGTGAGCAGTTTCTACAGTATGAAGTGGCCACGCAATCAAACGCGTACTACAACTAGTAGGTCTCGCTATCACCGCTGGGGGTCGTAATTGATGAGATGATAGCTAGGCCACCCGCGTCCGAGTCGCTAATGGCCATGATTTAATCATCCATGTTGGATGTGGGCGTGATAATGACCCGGAAAGTTGGTTCAATGTCATTGGAAGTGTCGATCAGCCTCGTGCTCTCCACGTGATCCATGCTTATGCTCTGGCGATGCATCCCCGTTTCAATAATCCGTGTTGAGGTCTTGTCCCTTAAACGTGTGGCACAGATTACGAGCGGTCAGATTATGGACCTGCACGAGCATTCCTAAATCGACACAGCTCCATCCTTCAGTCCTTTCGATGGAGAAGAAAATCCAAAGAAAAATAACCCTGTCCACACCATGAAGACTATAATGAAGAGCCTACTATTAGACCAAGAGATACACACAAGTTCAATAATGTTTTTTTTCCCGAGCACTATTTACGCACAAGATGAAATGCCATGCAAACAGAAGCCAACCTACTTTCTCCATTAGGAGTAGTGAAAATTCAATTCCGAGGTGGCATGTCAAAGGACGAGGAGGCGTTAACCGGGAGAGGTTTATAAGGGGGCTGAAGATTCGTGTAGTTGTTTCGTCTACCCATCTGCAGAGCCTGGGGAGTCTTGCTCACCGCTCTCATTATATGCCGCTCTTTGCCTTGTGTGTGTTGAACCACCTGTCTAGCTGCTTCCAACTCGCTTCTCACTGAAACCTGTTTCACCATCGCCACCCCCGTTGACAGGAGGTGTCTGAGTTGGTCGGTCTCTCACTGCGGTTCGTTTCAACCCCAGTCTAACATACTGGTGCTTGACCAAAGGGCTTACACGCAACTGCAATGTCCATGTTCGCTCTCATATTCAGAGTCATTGAGCAGTCTACGAACACTCAACTCCCTCCGGAGGGAAAAACGCCAATTTGCATTGATATTATGTCATTATGTAACTGCTAGGGTAAGGAAAAGTACATGCATTTTGTTACGAAATCAGGCCACATTCGTCAGTACAAAGAACGACATAGTTTTCCATTTTAGTGCCCACCCAAAACATATATTTGACAAGAAAGAAAAATTAAGAAGACGCCCAGACAAGACATGATGTCTTCTAGCGTGTGGAGATAGTTATCTCTTGGCTGGCCAGTTGATAGTATTGGAATGGAGTCACATAGTCACAGTAGTTAGCCTAGGTTTATAAATATTTATCGAAATTCAGGATTGTGTTTTTAATAGAAAGTATTAATTATATGGTTTTGTAATGCTGACTACCATGCAAGCAGTGTACCCTAAACTGGCCACGTGGTAGATGCGTTGGCCCAACAGGGGGGCCAAATCAGGGCATGGCAGGCGTTATTCGGGCTGCACTTCCATAAAAAATGCTGAACATGGGAAGAGTGTGGCGGCTAGGGCCTGCGGGCCCCGACCCCGCCAGCCACCTACGCCCTCTCCCGCCTCCGGTCTTCTTGGCTCTGTCCTGACACCGGGCTCAGTTGAGCAGTGAGTGCGGTAGAAGCACCGCAAGCCTACGTTCACTTAAAACTTATCAGCGCGCAAGTCACCGTCCCTGCTCTACCATGGTGTTGAGCATACGGTGAACATAATTGGACTTCCATGCAAATAAGTCCAAAGATATTTTAGTCACACCAGGATATCGGCTTTTGTACGAGTATCATTTCGGTTGCCTACAAAAAAACACGCTCGTTAAAAAATGGCAAATTATATCGCCTGAAGTCTGTCCCGCTGAATTTTGACGCCTTTACATCGTCATATTTTGTTCCACTTGAACACATGCATACCCATCTTCTTTATGTACTGGCGTGGGAGTTAATTATATCTCCCTTAGCATTTACACGTGAAGAAATGGCGCCTTTCGTTTTTAAAAAGCGTTTTTTTTCGATTCGTGGCTTATTATGCAGTCAACCAGAAATATAGGGTTTCCAGCCTACTTTTCGCATACTTTCCATTTGGGAAACATTCGACACATCCTTACGCTATTAAAAATGCATTGCCTACGGCGCAGGAAATGTTGCAATTTATTTGCTGCCATTTACATAGTTCCTAAGCAGCACTTATAAGCAGACACATACGATAGTATAAGAATTAACACTGCACGATCTTAACAATTTCACAAGTGCAAACCTTTTCAGACGAAATGGGCACTTTTTATTATAAAATTTGAAGCAGATGTAATCGTCTATTCCATGAATATGAGGAAGCATATCTGTGTGCATCTTTGTTATAAAAGGGCGTTGAAAATCATTGCATACGACATAAGTAGGCATACCAGAAGGAGAAGTGATACCTGGAACAAGTAATTTATCGACCAGGCATTTCGGATTATCACTCGAACCCAGTGTCAGAGACAGAATCAAATAAGTCTATTAGAGGCACAAGGTGAGCAGTAGTTATAGTACGTAGTGGCCACGTGATCACATGCGTACTACAATTAGCAGCGGTGCGATTACCGCTGGGGGTCGTAATTGCTGGGATGATAGCTTGGCCATCCGTGTCCGAGTCGCTAATGGCCATGATTTAATCATCCATGTTGGATGTGGGCGTGAAAATGACCCGAAAATTTGGCTCACTGGAAGAGTCGGTTACCCACGTCCACCCCCCGTGACCCATTCGCCTGCTCAGCCGACGCCTCAACACGGAATACGGGAAGAAGAGTTCATTGCACTTGTTGCTGCATCCTCTCGATTCGCTTCCAGAGTAATCTCCCGTTCAGGCAGCCTATAACTTCTTGTTTTGGCGATCACTCCGACATCTGAACAGCTTCCTGGATCTCGCATGTTCGCTTTTATCTACAACAACAGTCATTTTTAGTGCCCAGTAATGCGGATTTAATGTTCAATATGAGAACTGGAGTGTAGCAATATCCAAACTTTAGTGATTTCAAAAGTCTTATGTGATGGTCCATGTAAGACACAATTCTTGATACTTCCTTCTACAAATATGCAACCCTACATATTTACTGAGTGCTTATGAATATACTACACCGAACCTTGCAATTAAAGTAATTTATATGCGACACAGATATTTGATTCAATAAATCAAGAGCACATTTCTTCGACACTGAGTCTATAATATTTCGGTCATAATCCTGTATATGTCAGCCGTTTCCTCTCAGCATTTAAGCTACACTTGTTAAATTATTCAGTCCAAAGTTCTGTTATGAAGTTAGCAAGTGCACAGAAAGTTAATCATATTTCAAGGAGCAAAAGAGGCATTCTTTAAAACTATACGTTTAAGGTCATGGTGGGTTCCCTATACCTCCAGGCTCGTTTTCTAATGTCCTCCCTAGCAGTTGTCTCGGTAGAAGTGTACTTAAGCTTAGCGAATCAAATATTTTTAATTACAGACTGTAGACACTCGAAATATTCTGGTAAGTAAAGGTACGGATTGCGTCAGTGTGTCTGGTGTTTGGTGTGAAGCATGAGGTCTTTAAACATGGAGGTAAACTATGGTTGGTTGACGACGATAAGCAAACCTCCTATTAATTAGGTTTAAACGATACCAGTTTAGACGTCGCATCCACCGTGTACTCCACAGGATGATGGCGCAGGAGCGGTGACGTACGCTGGATTATAGTGAGAACAGTCTTCAACCTCTGTTTCACATTCACCGACCTAGGCCTGATGTCAAGGCTGGAGACCGGAGACGGGAGAGTGCGCAGGCCACGCAAGCGAGGAGCCGCTTGGATCTCGGCTGAGTGGGAGTGACATAAAGGGCACAGTACGAAAGGCTCATTGCCCCCTGACTGTCAATCCGGGGTACCGAGTTATCTCGACAGCTGGCAGCCTTCCAAGTCACGGCTTTTAGGGCACCGTGATAACTTCAAGCACGTCAGATTGTTTATGGTGAGGAAAATGCGCAGAGCCGTCGAACTCACTCTCTCCCCCACCCTCAGCATCATGCCACCGTCGGAGCGGGTCGGAGGCGGGAGTGGGCTCAATGGCTGACAGGGTTGACAAACCCGCCTGCATGCGCTACAGCATAACCTGACACTCATAACGCACACACCAGGATCGCCAAAGCCAGATGGCTGGAAGAAGCCATCGCCTTCTGACTTTCAGTCCACTGATCGGCCACTTAACGCACAACACAAACTGGCCCGACGGCGTGGTCTTGTATAAAGTGCCAGTTGCCAGTCTTCCAAGCAACGGCTTCTAGTAAGCTGTGATAGTCTCAGGCTCGGATCATGCATGCAGGTGAGGGGCCATATGGATAAGTAAACAAGAAGCATATTTCCTGATAGTAGCGATCACTGGAACATGGTGTTCATTGGCCTGACGTTTCGGATTCTCTCTCGAACCCATCCTCAGAGACAGGTGCAGAAAAGGGTGCTTGGGGCACAATTTTCACAGTATTTATAGGGCGTGGTTGCCAGGCCACCACAGGCCTACTATCATTGGCAGTCCTCGCGTTCATCGCTGGGGGTCGTAGTTAATGTGATGATTGCTTCTTGGTCCGTATCCGAGTGCGGTAGACGCAGCGCAAGTCTACAATCACTTTAAACTAAATCACGTGCAAGTCACCGTTCCTGCACCACCTTGCTTTGGAGCGTAGGGTGGACCTCATCGAAATCGACGGTCGAACTGTCGTGTAACGGAGTTAAATATGCGGCCCATTAGAAAACAAATCGTGTGGACTTCGGGGTGGGAGAGAGGAGGAAACAAAGATGCGGTCAGTCTTCTGATCATCATCAAAGGAGTAGTGGCCGCCGGGACAAATACTTGACTGCGAGCGGCTGAAAAGGTGGTTTTCGATCATGGTAATTACGGGGCCTGCATGATGTTATTTTGGGCGCACAGGACCGGCTTGCATAACCTGATTGCAGCTGCTCCTGTCGTAGCCAGCAGACGCTGTCGCAAAAATTTTGAATAGCTTGGGAGGGACCTCGTATATCATCCAAAAGGCATCTCTGGTATTTACGCGATGACCTCTGTCTACCACGTGCGCGAGAATGCGGCTGTTTAGATATTCCTTAGTTGGTCATTTCCTAGCCATACTGGAAGATGTTCTCTTCTCCATTTGGACAAATGCCGGCTCGTGTGACCAATATATTCTGTCCCAGAGGACGAGGTAAAGGAATAGATGCACATAGAGGAGGTATGGGCTGGCAGTTTGTTCTTGCCCCCTCTGTATAGGATGGGAGTAGTTGGAAACAGTTCATGGGCATCAGCTGCTGGAAAGGTGTTTGATACAGCTTCACTCAGGCAGCATCATAAGAGTTCACTTGCTGCGTCACCTTGAAATGAAAAGGTTAAGATACATACGACTTAGGCAAACAGCTTTTCATTTGATGTCACTGTGAGGGTCGTCACAGAAATAAAAATGTTTAAAAGGTCCCATGTTAAAAGGTCAGCTACTGACTTCTAAATTTACATAGCGTAGTCAGGTGCACTACTAAACAGATTTTTATGTTTATTAACAAAACATTTCTTCCATCAAAATTTTCATTTATATTTATGATCTTGGAGTACGAATAAAGGGACAAATAAAGGGACAAAATTTGAAAATTTAATCGTTTTTCGCTTCCCTGATAATGACTCATAGCTCAGCTGACACAAATGAAAGAACTCAGTTTTCTCTTTGTATTGAAGTTGTTAGCTATATTTATTACTTGTAGGCTTCATTTTTAGATTGGAAAGCCCCAACATAGTGGTCATGTAAATATAAAGATATTGTGAAAACTGCTAATTTTCTGGCAGTTCTGTTTCTAAACTAATCACAAGCGGCAACCAGAGCATATTAAACGCATTTTAGCGCATACTTCAAACTAAACGCGTCCACTTTCTGAAGGGCCTTTTCACCTCGATATGGGCAGAAACATGTGAGAACGCTTACTCAAGCGTTATTAATGCGTTTTAGAGAAGGAAATCGCACATCTTCACATATCGGTCTTTTTTAAAATCGATTAATTATCCGCTTTTCTGACTTGCTTACGGCTTGCTTGATTTGATTGGCATGGAGAAAAAAAAACAATTTAAAAGTGTCGCAAGTTCCATGTAGTAAAATGCCGGAGTTAAGATTGCCCCTTTCTCACAGAAATGAAGCGCGGATGCGCCATCCTAGCCTGTAAGAGCTATAAGCATAAGAAACCACCCACATACAATGAAAAGTTGATTTCCGCTCAACCTTTTAGCATGTTGGCTGAGAAAATAATGCATTAGCATATTCTGCCAACTAAAATGACATTTTAATGAACCGGCTAGACCAATTATTAAGATGTGCAGTATTTTTGCTGTCAATAATTGATTGTCTGCCTTTCCGTCCTCCTATTTCGAACCATATGCCCCATACTGTATCAAACATTCTTGGATGGTGTAAATGCAAGTAGAATGTTTCTTCTTACAATAAATGCCTCCTACCAGCAGAAGATGAAACAGATTTTCAAATACTGCATAGAAAAATGCGAGACTTTGCCGCTAATTTGTTCTTACTAATCCGCCTTTTTATCTTGCTAGATGGAAATGAATATTCAGAGCATTTGTGTGACAACGTCATGGTCTTTACCTTTTTTATTATGCCACGGGAGCTGAGCTGTCTGTTTTCTTCATCAGAAGGCTTTTTAGATTTTCCTGATAGCGGCTCGTTTATTTCCGGGGAAATCAATGCGCCAAGTCCTTCGGAAATTAGCTTTTTAGACTCGGTCTGCAAGTTGACGTGAATATTTAAGCGGCAATTCATATGCTACTCTGCTCCCAGAAGGTTAAATAAATATGCCGTCTCCTGATAGTTTTTAAACTGATAAAAAAGTATGGTTCCTCAAAGCCGATAGAAGATTTTATACTAAATCCAAAATGGAAACACAAGCAATAAGTGCATCTCGATGAACCCAGGAGACTACATAAATAGCTTCATCAAATAATACACAGTTTGTAGACTGGCGGGTAAGACATAAGATTCCGTTCATGAGTACAATGGAGCCATGTTTTTACAGGCTCACTTCAAAATAAATTTAAAATGTTCACCGGAACTCTTTCGTATTCTCGCTGACGATTCGGAGATCTTGGCCGGCTGTCTATCGTGGAAGCGGTTACTGCAAATATCGATCAAAATTTTGAATGACTGAACAAAATTGGGAGCCCTAGGCTGATCGATATTTTCTTTCGTTCGCTGCCTAAGGCTTTGTGTAGATGTATGTGCAACTTGATGAATGCTGGATTTGGGAAACTGCACATAAACTGTGGGTGCTTGCAAGCCTGCCTCCTCTTCGGGTTGGTTCGTTGAAGGGTCTTATTCGCTTATATATCTGAGGTTCGGAGCGACCATCTTGTCCGGCTCTTTATGTGTGTAATGACGCAGGACTTTATAGGCCACTGGAAGGTCAAGACGTATGTTGATAGCGTTCACATCTGAATACTATACCGCAAGCGTAAGCCGTTCAGATGTTGAGGTTCCTCGGCCTAGGATGGTCTCTCATTGAATGTCAGAAGTGTGGCCAGTCTCTCCAATACGGGTTGCAAGTTGTGACAGTTTGTACTCATCTAGTCAGATCTGCAATTTCCGTCCACTTTTCGCTAAAAAGTTGCAGTGCCTGTCATTGCATCTATTTGCAACATCTGCGAAAGTCTCGGTAGAAGGCAGTCCGTTCCTAGGTCATCTTCTGTCCTCACAGGATTTCAACCACCGACAACGTTTATCAGTCAAATGCACTATCCACGGCACCACGAGCTCGTTATCTTAAGGGTTTCGATCGATCGAGGGTAGTTGGGCACTCACCGATTGATTACAGGACTCATTTGTCCCTTCGTGCCTTAAGGCTTACTCTGGACGCCCAGCAGCAGCCGCAGGGTATCTAATGATATATATAATAATATAATATAATGATATATATATATATATATATATATATATATATATATATATATAAACGAAAAACAACGAGCCCGTGGCTCAATGGTAGAGCGTTCTGACTTACAAACAAGCAGTACGCCAGCATTTAAACTTACAAAAGACGTCAGTAACCTCCGACAGGCACACCAGCCAAGTCTTGATTAACGCGTTCTCGTCGATGCTCTTGGCGGTGTTATCACTGCCAAACGAGGTCTGGGCCCCAGCAACCCGTTCCGCCATTCCTACGCTTTAATCCTACATAAACGAACCCAATACCCTGAAACTATTACGCTTAATTTTGTCGCGCGCCCCATCACGACCTTGGTACCTAACTTGAAACTCCTACCTAAACACTCAACAGCCATCAACCACGGAAACGCAAACCACGCAACGCCCATCCTACGACCAAAGCAAAGCACCGCCAGTACGAATCCATACATAAAAAACACGTTATACCCGCACCGACACACAGGCACCAGCCAAAAGCCCAGACACGTGTTTCGCTTCGATGTTTCTGCTGCTGTGCGACACAGCAACGAGGGGTTCGGCCCCTCAGCGGGTCCCCCAGCCGTTCTCTAGCTGGTTTCTGCATATGGACTCCAGAGAATAATCGGGGAAATAATTTCTGAAATTCATTAGCGCAGGACATGGAGTCAGGTGCTTCGACACGACTTTTTAGGGTCAGACCCGAAATTTTCAATGAACATTTGGGTCGAAGACAATCAACCACTATGGAATAACCACGTAATGCCCATTCTACAAACAAGTAGTACTACAAGTAGTATGAATCTTATATGGCAAAAGACGTTATATCGTACTTCCGACATAGATACTAGCTAAAAGCCCAGACACGTGTTTCGCCGATGTTTCTGCTGCTGTGTGACACAGCAACGAGGGGTTCGGCTCCTCAGTGGGTCCCCCAGCGTTCTCTATGCGGTTTCTGGTATATGGACTCCAGAGAATAATCGGGGTAAATAATTTCTGAAATTATTAAGTGCAGGGACATGGAGTCAGGTGATTCGGACATGACTTTTAGGGTCAGGACCCGAAATTTCAATGAACATTTGGGTCGAAGACAATCAACCACTGTGGAATAACCACGTAATGCCCATTCTACAAACAAGTAGTACTACAAGTAGTATGAATCTTATATGGCAAAGACGTTATACCGTACTTCCGACATAGGTACTAGCTAAAAGCCCAGACACGTGTTTCGCCGATGCTTTCTGCTGCTGTGTGACAGCAACGAGGGGTTCGGCTCCTCAGTGGGTCCCCCAGCGTTCTTCTATGCGGTTTCTGGTATATGGACTCTCTAGAATAATCGGGTAAATAATTTCTGAAATTATTAAGTGCAGGACATGGAGTCAGGTGCTTCGGACATGACTTTAGGGTCAGACCCGAAATTTCAATGAACATTTTGGGTCGAAGACAATCAACCACTGTGGAATAACCACGCAATGCCCATTCTACAAACAAGCAGTTCTACAAGCAGTATGCATCTTATATGGCAGACGTTACATACTGCACTTCCTGACATAGATGCATCAGCCTAGCCCAGGCGACGTGGTTTCTGCCGATTGTTTCTGCCGCTGCGCAACACAGCCGAACGAGGGCTCGGCCCTCAGGGTCCCACGTTCTCTTAACAGTTACGGTATGACTCCAGAGAATAATCGAACAACAAATTTGAAACCAGCGCTTAAC